>PVIJ01000255.1:276517-331915 GCA_004024925.1 Scalopus aquaticus
TCTCTGGTGAATCCTCTCACCCCCCGCCCCCCCTCCACACCTCTGGCCTACACCCCCGTTCTTCTACATAAAAAATAAATTAAATTAAAAAAAAAAAAAAAGACTTCACCCTGAAACAACCCTCCAGCAGGGGAAGGACTTGCCCTGGAAAACAGTTGAAGCTTTTGTTCTTTTTGATACGTAGAACTCAAAGGCCAGTGTTACTTGAAATAACACTTTTTTCTTATTATTACAAAAGCAAGTGATAGTCACAGGGAATGAAAAGACATTGAAAATGCAGGTAAAGACGATGGAAAAAAAAATCCAAAATGCTCATAAATTTTCCACCCAAGGAAAACTACTGTTGCTTGCCCCTCCCTTTTTTACTTTTGGCCTTGCATTTATTTATTGAATTTTTAATTTTATTGAATTTATTGAATTTTATATTTGGCCTTGCATTATTTATTGAATTTTTTCCAACATTTATTTCAATTACCTATGACATTGGCAGGTTTTGTTTTGTTTTTTTTTCAGATTTAGGAGGTGGTTGGTAATATGACCACATTCAATGTCCCTGCAAAATATTTGTTGCACACTTAAGTACAACTGGAGCGACAGAGAGCTTATGCCCCATCCTCCCCCCCACAGGGAAGAGTGGCTGTGTCACTGCACCTGTCACCGCACTGCCTTTATCTTTTGGTCCATCTTTGAGCAATTATTCTTGAGCAAGGGAATTTCTTCGATCTGCCCGATTCCACTGGGAACTCCCAGAGGGCAGGGAAGGGAGGCAGGTCCTTCGATCCTGTGCAGCCCCCAGGGCTCCGTGCCCCTCCATGGCCTGCCCACCGCACTCAAAAACAGCTGGAAAGAGTCTCAGGAGCCACGCGTGACTCCAATGCCTGCACGGCCAGCGCCATAATGGGAAGCCCGATGATTGAGGATGGTGGCGAGATGAAACTCAGAGACAGGCAGAGCGAAAACCATTGGCGTTTCCAGAAACACCTGCCCTGAGATTCAGATATTAATCAGCCAAGTGATAAGTTCTGAGATCAGCCTGGGCTGGGGCTGCTTATCTGCCAGCACATTTGCATGTGCGACTGAAATCCACTCCAGTTTCAAGCACTTCGACGGAGCTCTGAGTCAGGATGGTCCAGCCTCACGCTGCCACTGCTCTGGTGGTGGCCCACACTCACTTCATTCTTTGGCGCTTAGTGTCCCCATCTGTTTAGGGGGGAGCATCATGTTGTTTCTACCAGAGGTATTTAAACAATTTTGGAATTCTGCCTCCCTCGCCCTTCCAATATCTATTGGGGATTTATCACGCCTCCTATCTGCACTGAGGCACCTTAGCGTGGTAGGTGAGGAAGGTAGGTGAGCTGGGCAGTCTGGGTTCAGGCCCTTGCTCTGAATCGATCTCACTGTATGGACTTGGGCAAGGGGTCTGTTGGGAGCTCATGTGTGTAGAGCCTTAAACAGCGCTTGGTTGATGTGAGCACGTCCGGAAGCCCGTGAGGTGCTTCTGCAGACAGAGAGAAGCCTTGAAGTCACACAGCCCATAAGCATAAAGGCAGGATTCCATCTCACCACTCTCTGATGCAGGACTTTTTCCAGAACCCTAACACGGCAAAACTGGATAACACCCTTCAGATTATCAGAGGATCAAATCCTCACCTGACAAAGCTCCAAGAGTGGAAGGGAATGGCCAAAAGACACAGCAGGTCGGTGACAGCGCAGGCGTGGACCACGGCCTCCCGGAACTGCCCAGCGGCCAGGAGCCTGATGCCCAGCACAGACCAAACCCTTCGAGTTGCTGTCCTGGGCGAGGGAGCAGAGCCCAGCAGCGTGTGGGGACTTGAGCTAAGGGAGCCATGAGCAGTGCTGCGTCCAGACTGGTGCCAGGGGAAGCCAGTGCTGTCACTAGCCGCTCCAATTACTCCTTCTGTCCAATAATTCCAATCCCGAGTCCCCTCCCGGGGGGATTCATCTGCCAGTTTTGGCCTGGACTTGTTCTCTCCTCCCCTTCGTGCCTGGCCAGTGTGACTCCGAAATGGCTGCCCCCTGGGCCAGGCCAATCGCACCCCTCATTCAGGTCCACTACTGGGCAAAATGACCTAGGAGGAAGGGTCCCTGCCCCCTCAATGGCTCAGACCTTTCTGCCTTGCTTTTTGGCTAATCTTTTTTTTAATGGTATATTTTATTTAACTCAATACGTAAAAAATATTTCAACGTGTAATCCATATAAGGTGTTAATGAGGCATTTAATATTCTATTTTTGTACAAGTCTTTGAAATCTGGTACGTATTTATTTTATACACGCAACACATTTCAATTTGGATGCTCTATTTTCAAGGGTTAGTAGGCAAAAAGTGGAAGTAAGTCAAATGTTCATCAACTGACACATAAACAAAAGATGGTGTAGTCATGCGATGGAATACTATTCAGCCATAAAAAGGAATAAGGTGTAAGTAACATAATGAAATCAGACACAAAAGGCCAAAAACTAAGTGATTCAACTTATTAGAAATGTCTAGAATAGGCAAATACATAGAGACAGAAAGTATATTATGATTGCCAGGGGCTAGGGCTGGGGAATAGGTGGAGTGACTACAAATAGTTACAGGGTTTCTTTTTGGGTGATGAAATATTCTGGAATCAGTGGTGATGATTGCACAACCTCCTGAATATATGAACAACTACTGAGTTGTATACTTTAAACTGATGGATTTAATGGTATATGAATTATATCTCAATTTTAAAATTCATGACAAAATAGATTACAAATAAAATGCAGTCCTACCAAAACAATAAAATTGTATTTAATAGAAAAATATTCTATACTGAATCAGTTTCCAATTGCAAATGTAAACTAATTAAAATGAAACAAAATTTAAAATAGAATTCTTCAGTCCCACGAGCCCCACTTAAAACTTCAACAGCCACATGTGATGGTACCTACCTTATTGTTGTCCATATTGGAGAACAAAGCTCAGGAGCCCGTGAGGTTCTGACCATTCAGCCTTGGCCACTGCCTGGGCAAATCCTGAGGGAGCCAGGGGTGGAGCGGTGCTAGAACAGTGGGGTGAGTGGACGGAGCTAGAAGAGCATATGGACCCTTTTCTTCCCACCATGGTGTGAAGTCACATCAATTTTACAAAACGATTCCAGCAACAACTACCTTGCAGATGAAGAAATCCACACATGTCAAAACCAGAGGAAATCTTCCAGATAATCAAGTTTTAAAAATTTACATAAAGTGCAATTCACTCCATGGAGTACAGTTCTGTGGTTTTGATACATGCATAATGTTCTGTGTTACTGCAGTGCCAGCAAGGCACGGAGCAGTTTTCCTATGATCCGAGCAGATGGGTAAAGGATGAGTCCTAGAACCCTCATTGGCTTTTTGATGTTTACTACAGTATTTGTAGAAAGGCAACCAGATGCAGGGCAGGCAGTGGGGCATGGGTGGGTGGGGTGGTCAGGAGGCTGGCAGGCCTCCTAGCCCCCAGCCAGTCTTTACTCTCTGGGCTCTCTGGCGTTCTCTTGTGGTCTCTCTCCTGCACCCCGCTGCCCGGTCCTCTGCCACCATGCTCTGTTCTCTCGCTTCTGATTCTGCGAGGCCCAGGTGTGCCCACCTGGCCCAGGCCCAGGTGTGCCCACTCACACCCCCCACACACACACCTTACTCCAGGTGCCCGCCATCAGGCATGCGTGCAGGACTGCAGGGTCTATCATTGATGGGAGGGTGGAAAAACCTGATAACTTCATTTACCCTGCAGTCATCCACCACAGTCACAAAACACCGTAGCTCTACTGTTCCCCGGCTTCCCTAGTGCAGTCCAGTCACTGTTTTAAGCTGTATTTTCTTCTCTCCTCTTTCTCACTGCCCCCCCCCTCATCTTTATGCCAGGGCTTGTGTCACAGTAAAACATATTTAGTTTATTTTCTTAAGGTTGGCTATATATGTGGAGCTATACCCTGAACCCCCTTCACTCAACCGCTTAAGTTGGGACACAGCTGTTCCATTTCTTTGATTTTGCATGAATGCCCTTACTGCTTATCTGTATAATCTATATATTCTTAAACAACACCCTTTTATTAGGACATCCACATATAAAACATCCTAGCTTTTTCATTTCCATTCTCCAGACTTGTCTTTTCCATATTTTAGTCAAGCAACTTAAATGTATGCCCCAAAGAATGTTATATCTAACCCCATATTGTTCAGTGTTTCCCTTAACTTTAATAGAATGTTCAACCTCCTAAGATATTTTTTCTTTGCTTTGTAAAAGCTTTTGAAGATTCAAATTAGAGCCAAAAGAAACATACATAATAAAAGAGGTAAAAACAACAAATAGCAAATCATTTCAATCTATAGCATAATTGTTTTACAGAAATAGCATTCTCCTAAAGAAAAGTTACTTTATAATCAGAGTAATATTTAGACCTATTTTCATCTAGAAATTAATGTACTTACCTATAAAATATGCATGTGTATAACTGATGTGTTATTTATAGATCACGCTGTCATATCTTTAAAAAAAGATTTACTTATTTATGCATACAAGAGGTGTAGGACAGAGGTGTGGGGGCGGGGTGTGTGAGAGGATTCACCAGAGACAGAATGGGGACCAGAACAGACAGATCTACTGAAATACACTGCTTGGGGGAGAAGTGGGAGAGACAGGAGAAGTCTGCTGCGCCATGTGTGTCAGCTCCCTGGCTGGGGATCAAACTCACGTTTCAGTGGCTGCTGCTATCTCCACAGCACTGAGACTTAAGCCCTTGCGCCACCAGGGAGGCCCCACGCTGTTATTTCTTAAGGCCCCACTGTTTGCCAGGTCTCTGATCTGCACAGTCCGTGGGCTCTCTCGAGCCCATGTTACTCCCCCCAACAACCCTTGGGAGATGGGCTGGCAGAACCCGTGGCTGGAGGCCACACAGCACCCACTACAAGAGCAGGAATGTGAATCCAGGCCCATCAACTCTGCAGAACACATCTTTTATTCCTGCTTTTGGAGATTTGTCCATTTATTGACTGCCACTGTGGACCTGGTGGTCATTCAGACACCTTCAGACTTCCTTGGGGTGTCCATAATCTGGGGACTGCCTCCCTCTGAAGATGCTTGCAGCCTTTCCCCTGGAACTGGGGTGCTGCCGGCCACAAAAGAGCCTCTGTAGGATAAACAAAAGAGTCATGTGGTGGTCCGCCCTACCTCCATTCCCACCAATGGCGGTTACCTGGTGCCAGCCATTACCTGATGGCGGGCACCTGAGGCAGGGTGTGGGTGTGCCTGAGCCAGAGACTGGGCTTATAAGCAGAAGAAGCAACAGTATAAGAAGAAGTAGCAGTAGTAGCAGAAGGAGGAGCATGAGAGAACGTCTGAGAGCCCAAGAGAGTGAAGATTAACGGGGGGCTGGGAGACCTGCCAGCCTCCTGGCCCCCCCTGGCCCATTGCCTGCCCTGTACCTGGTTGCCTTTCTACAAGAGATCATTAAAAGCTTAAAAAGCCAGCAAGGGCTCCAGAAGTCCTCTTTTAGGCCCGTCTGCCCAGCTCCGTAGACAACCTGCTCCCTGAGGCATCCTGTCCCTACAGCCCCTTGCAGGCAGCCACGTGAAGGGTGGCTCAGGAGAAAATCCCACCAGCAAGGGCACAGCCAGCACGCCTGGCCCAGGACTGGGGCATCTCCCCCATCCCATGGGAAACTACGCTCTGGGCTTCAGAATCAGTTTTCAGTCCAAAATGTTTTACTACCAGACAGCCTATCATCTTCCTGATCTTTTAGGTCTTTTTTTAAAAATTCCTCCTGCCCCTCAAGGTGGGCTGATGCCAAGACTCTTCAGGCCAAACTTCAGGTGAAGAGAATCAGGCTGTTTGGGGAATCGAAGAGATTTAGTACCAGAAGCCTCTCGGGCCTGGGGATCTGGCCTCCTGCCGCCAATGCAGCTCTGGAAAGGCCCTGTCCACACGCTGAGTTCTGGCTGCCTCTACCCAAGTTAAAGTAGCACATTTCTATAAACAAAACCCCTCTGAGACTGTTGGGTAGATCTCATCCCCGGCCTTCCAGGATAAAGTGGAGGCAAGGGGAAACCAAACATTTCAGGCTGTGGAAAGACAGCACCCTCACCCCTGGGTGCCTCTGTGCCGGCGCCATCAGGCAAGAAGCCTGGTCTGGGACAAAACGGGCCCTGCAGAGATGAAGTCAGGTGGGGAAAAGATTCCTCATTGACTTCAACTCCCTGGGTCTGGGGGGACCAGGAAGGGGGGCAGGGAAATGGACCTGAACTGAGGAGCAGGTCTAAAAGCAGAAATGGGGGCCTCCCTGGTGGCACAGCACTATGGGCAGCACAGTTAAGCGCAGCACTATGAAGCTATCCAGAGCGACTGCAGCACGAGTTTAATACCCGGCCAGGGAGCTTCCCACATGGCACAGCAGACCTCTCCTGCCTTGCCCGCTGCTCCCCTCAGCATTGTATTTCTGTCGATCTGCCTGTTCTGCTCCCCACTCTGTCTCTGGTGAAGCCTCTCACCACCCCACACCCCTGGCCTACCCCAGCTTGTATGCATAATAAAACTTAAAAAGAAGTCAAAAACATTAAAAATAAATAAATAAGTAAATAAATAAATAAAAGCAGAAATGGGCTGCTGACATCCAGATTTTCTTTGTGAAGCCACCGGACAGTTTAAGATTGAGTTTGATTTACCGGGGAATTCCTGGGGTGATGTTTTATCCCAAATGTAACCTACGTTGGGAGATTTTTCAAAATTATAGAAGACAATAAGTATCTAAAAAAATTTAAACCACACTGTTCCAACATTCAAGGGTAGTATTTTAAGTTTTCCAAATGATGTTTCTTTCCATCAGTGGATAATTTTTTACACACACACACACAAAAAATGGTATTGCACACAAGATGCTGTTTTATAAACTTGCTTAAAAAAACTCATCAATGGTTTTCCTTTATTTTTTTAATGACCATATCAACAGTTCTTAGGCATACCAGGTAAATTATTAATATAACCAGGGAATGATCCCCCAGCCTCCCAGGAGATGAACATGATTAAGCACAGCAACTTCAGGGAGGCTTATTAAGAAGATAAACTCCACCATCTCTTCTTGTTAAGCTCGGCTGTTAAACAGTCAGGCCCAAGATGAAAGGAAAAGTGGCATGGCTGAATCAGCGCTTTGGATTCTCTGTGCCCGCCACCTGTTTTATTAAGCGTGCTGGTGTGTCAAATGCAGCCGAATGAAAAGAAAGGCATTTCTGTGGCCAGGACACCCCCTACTCCACCCCCCCACAACCCTTCCCCTGTCCACCTTGGCTGAGCGCTCCAGGCAGAGGCCAAAGGACCCTCTGGGAAAGCAACCCAGCCCACAGACCTCAGAAAATGGGAAGTTCAAATAAGCAGGGGAAAATGATGCAACTCTGCTCTTTGGAGACCAATTTCGAAGCCTCTGAATTCTGAGAGGAAGATCTATAGGAAACCCCTCAGTTCCGCGCTGGTTGTGTATAGTGGGTTTGCTCTCGGGGAGCAGAAAATGCCAAACTCTTTACAGTGGGGAGAGGGAGCTCCTTGATCTGAGCTGAAATAGCCCCCACCCCCGTCTGCCCAATGAAAGGCCCCGGCCATTTCCGTTCCTCAACCCACCCCTCCTGCTTTCCAATGAGGAGACAGAGGGCCAGGTACAATGTCAAACTTTGCAAGGCCGTAAATGACCTATAAAAATCCGAAGACAGAACGCTTGGAAGGAGGAAACACTAATTAAGGAAACCCTGGCTCTCCTAAGCCTGCTCATTAGTCAAGAGGGACATAATAACAGGCAAAGTGGAGAAGCTCATAAATTACCGAGGAAGCCCCAGCAGAGTTAGGGGTGGGGCCTGGCAGGTGGGGACCCAGGGTTCATTTCTGGGATTAATGGAAATCTGCCTCCTCGGGATTGCCCAATGCCAGGCGTGGTGTTTCCTTCCTGCATGGCCGGGAGAGGTGAGTAAGTTGAGGGAGGCGATCACGTACAGTTGCCGCGAGCCAGAGTGATACTTGCTCTGGGCCACAGAGGGAAGTGGGTCACGGAGGGAGTCAAACTCCTTCCTCTGTCCTGGAAAGGCACTCCGGAGCAGGACATAACATTCCCCCGGCTCCTTCTCCTCCCTACAGTGCTCTTCCCCTCCCTCTTACGTGTCACAGGAAATCAGAGCAGAAAAAGGGACGCAGCCAGAACTAAGACTTCTAAGACCCCTCTCCCTCCAGTGCGCCAGGCTCTGGTCATTAGTAACCTCCTGGCCCAAGAGCATCCCATTCAGCTGGAGAGAAATTCAAGAGCAGAGAGTCACTGACCGGACTTCCCTCGGCAGCAAATAGAGGGGTGTTTGCTTTTCATTGTCTTGTGGCTGACGATAGACCCCACAATTGGACAGCTTAATACAAGTAAAATGGAAACCCCTGCTCGCGTCCACATTTGCAGGACTCGGGACCTGGATGAAATTGGCAATGGCAAGAGGTTTCCCAGTGCCCTGGAGGCTGTATCGATGAAGACTCGGATTTCAGGGACCTTCCTCATAAACTCAACAACAGCCCCGAACAGCAGCATCTGTCCCTCTCGCAGACACCTAGAGAAACGGACGTGTGTTCTCGTCTAGCCCTCAAGAAACCAGAGAGGAAACCCAGGCTCAGAGAGGTGATGGGAACACTCAGGGTCACAGCATCAGCGCCAAGAATCAAAACCAGGGTTGTTGGATCCCAGAGCCCAGTTTTCTAACTGGTCAGTCCAATAAAACCAGGTTTGGGTACCATGTGGGATGCTAACTGGGGCGGGCCTCGGGGCCAGTGAGACCTCGGAGTCCGTCACGTTCATTTACTTTAGAGCAAATCCCTTTGCCTCCCTGAGCTTAGTTTCCTGATCTATAAAATGGGGGAAATAAGTCCTCCCTGGTGGCGCAGGGGTTAAAGTCTCAGCGCTATCAAGCTATCTGCAGCCACTGGAGCATGAGTTTGATCCCAGTTGGGGAGCTGACCCACATGGCGCAGCAGACCTCTCCTGCCTCTCCCACTGCTCCCCTCAGCAGTGTACTTCAGTCGATCTGCCTGTTCTCCCCACTCTGTCTGTGGTGAACCCTCTCGCACTCCCCCACCCCGCACCTCTAGACTACACCCCAGTTCTTGTATGCATAAATAAATAAAAATAAATCTTTTTTTAAAATGGGGCAACAACAAGGGGCTAAATGAGACACTTCACATAAACGCTTCGCACAGACAGTAAGTGTCCAGTCGCTGGTAGGTTGCCATGGGCTGGGAGCCACAACTTCTAGGGGTACCCAGGTGGGAGGGGTTGGGAGGCCCTGCCCTAAAAGAGAGCCACAGAAAGCGGTGCTCATCTTAGCCACCATTTTGACGAAACCCATAATTATAACCTCTCGTGCCACCACCCCAGCCCTGGGGCAGTGATGGGATCTCTGGGGCCAGGCCTGGTCTCCGCATGGATGGGCACACACGGGGTGCCGCAGAGATGGGTGGGGAATATGTGGGAGGGGGCACCTTCCTCTGAGTTAGGCAGCAGGACACACCCAGAACCACATTGTGGGGACCCACCCACTCGGGGACCCACCCACACGGAGAAGCTGTGCTGCCCCTTTTGCAGGAGGAGAGCACAGGGTGAGATCGAAAGTCCTGGAGTTTCTGCCCAGGTTTTGTTTTTCCCTGAGAGCTCATATGCAGGATGCTGAACCCGAACTGAATCCACACAGAACAACGCTGCTGCAACTGCACTCACACCGTTTGACAGGCTCGGTGCTGGGCACATTTTTAGTACAATCTCACTTAATCCTGCAGCACTGCCTTGTAGGTACCAAGGGCCCGTCTCTGTACAGCAGTTGCTGTGTGCGAAGCCCTGCTCTCCGCTGCACATGTGCTCACCTCACGGGTGAGTCTGATTGTTACCTCCCCTTTTACAGATGGGGAAACTGAGGCTCAACGGGGTTAAGTAGCCCAAGGTCACAGGGCTAGAAAGTGAGAAGCCATGCTCAAACCAGGGCGGTCTGGCCCTGGCCACATGCTTACCCCTCCCGTCCACTCTGTGATTTCTCTACCCGTGAGGTACATTGTTATCCCACTAAGCAGATGAGCCACCGGGTTTACGTGATCCCCAGCCAGTCAATGCCAGAGCCGGGAGCTGGCACCAGAGCCCCAGCTCAAGCTGTTCTATCAGACCTGCCCCCGTCCTCACTGGTCTCCTCTGGCAGAGTCAAACGAAGTGACTGGGGTGGGGGCAGGGGAGAGGGGAGACAGCCCTGCTCCTAGGAAGAATCACAACTGCAGCCCTGGAGAGGTGCTATTGTTCTCATCTTACAGATGAGAAAAGTGAGGTGCAGAGAGATGAGGTCCCTGCCAAGAGCAGTGGGGTTGAGACTTGGACCCCTGACTCCTGACCCAAAGTCCTGGTGTGTCCCTCCTTCCAGGAAAGTTGTCTGAAATTCCTGGAATTTTGAGTTCTGAAAGCATTTGTTCTTCATATCACTTAAAAATATGTGTTAAGCAGTGGCTTTGTTCCCGGAATTATGCTGAGTCAAGAGCTTTCAAAATTCTGTAGCGCTCCAAGGGAGGGGTCCAGGTAGTGTCTGAGGGGACCACCCACACAGGGGGCCCCCCACCTCCCTCCCTGGTCTCCATCAAGAACTGCTCTCCTTGTATCTATTTTATATTGAGATGCAGATAGAGTTTCCTTTGGAGAAAGAACATTCCTAAAAATGCTTGAAAAGTACAGTGGTAGGTCTTGGGGACACAGAGATGACACAACATGTTCCTGACCTCAATGCGCCATCAGGGACAGACATACAGACAAATCCACTTGCAGTCTAGCAGGAAGTCCAGCAACCACCAGGTAGATTTTTGTGAAGCGCAGAGACAAGTTAAAAGAAGTGGTTAGCTCTGGAACAAAGCCCCATCCCCCACTCCCACCCCCCTTGCCCAGAAGTGGTCAGGGAAGACTTCTTGGAGGAAGGGACAGTGAACTACTTTTATAAGGATTGGATCCTCCACAACTGAGGTAGGTAAGAGCATTCCAGTTAGAGCAGCCAGCATGGCAAAGGCACAGAGATGTGAGGGGAAACAGTATATATTGAGGGAAACCTAGCAGTCAAGTGGAAGAGTCGGGGACACTAGCACACTGTACCAGCTATCAAATTTGCATTTTTGGAGCAGACTTTTTAAAGTGTCATTGGCATTTACTGTCAATACACTCAATGTATCAGCGGTCAGAAGTGCTTTCATTTACTATACCCAGTACTGTGCCACGCTTTGGCGACAAGGACAGGAGCTGGACAAAGCTCCCTGCTCTCCCGGGCCCCAACATCCAGGATGGGGTTGGGGTACAACGCAGTCCAGGTTGCCGGGCAGTGGGGGTTTCTCAGGGTGGTGGGTTGATCGACAGTCAGTTTGCAGCCAGAGCAGGCAAGGTGTGGTCCATTCCCACAGGAACAACCCGGGAGGGCTTCACGGGCAGGAGGCATGGAAGTTTGACTTGGAGACGTGGGGAGGATTGCGAGAGACAGGGAGGGGAGAGCACATTCTGGGCCAAGGAAGGAACAGCAGCAGGTAGGGCCTGGAGATAGGAACGTTTGGGTGTGACCAAGGGAGTGGCTGGGCGGGCTCGGGCTCAGTGGTCGGTTTGGGGCTGGGAGCAGAGGAGAAGACTGGCGAGGCCAGAACAATGGAGGAAAGGGGATGAGCGAGCGAAGGAGTCCAGACCAGTGGTTTGGGCAGTGCGATCCAGCACCACACTGGAAGAGCACCCTACTTTCACGTGACGCCGCTCCACGGGTGTCCGCCTCCCGGAAGTGCCTCTGAGGGACAGGCGCAATCGCAGCCCAGAGGGACAGTGTCTCATCGTGGCTAAGAGCACAGCGTCTGGAGCCAGCTGCACGGATTCAAGTCCAGCTGATCTGCTAACCAGCCCTGTGGCCTTGGGCAAGACACGTTGCTTCTCTGGGGCTTCGGTTTACTCATCTGTAAAATGGGGACAATACTACTTTTCTCCTAGGTGTGAGGATTAAATTATTTAAAACACCCAAAAGGCAGAGCGCAGTTACTCACGCAGCACGCGTAGCTATTACGCTAGTTCCGACTGCGTGCCGTCCACTGCTCTCCATCCGGGGTCCGGAGCTCCGAGATTCCATTTCATTAAAGTGTTGGGTCATCACTTCCTCCCTTCCTCTTCCTGCCCCCTTCCACAAATATGCGCAGTGCTAACCTGCTCCTTCCTTTCATCTTTGTTTCTTTCAATGTTTATTCTCTCCAGTATTCAAAGAGTCTTTAAATTACAATAGAAGTTTTCATGCTTCCCCAGTCTAGCCATAGTGGTATTAGAGTAAGAAAACGTACTTGGGGCCATTTGGGAAGTCTAGGTACCTTAAACTAGGCTGAACGTATCAATAAGAGGAGACAGGGCCCAAGGTGGCACAAGGGTTCAAGTCTCAGCCTACGGAGCTGTAGGCAGCTAATGCAGCACAAGTTCAAATCAATCCCCAGCCAGGGAGCTTCCCACATGGCACAGCAGACCTCTCCTACCTTGCCTGCTGTTCCCCTCAACAGTGTATTTCAGTAGATCTGCCTGTTCTGCTTCCCACTCCGTCTCTGGTGAATCCTCTCACCTCCCGCACTTACACCCCTGCTCTTGTATGCATAAATAAGTAAATTAAAAAAAAAAAAGAGGACATGGCATTTACGGAGCTCACCTCTGGACAAGTGCCATATCTGGCCTTGCATCTCGCCCATCATTGTATCATATCTCTCAGCATTGGCAAAAGTCTGAGGTGGGAAGCTCCGTGCACACCTGTTTCCCATTTTTCCGGCTCTCAGCCGTCCACAGGGCACTGATGGATTAATTATTGATGTGTAAGAGGGAGCCCTGCCCTGGTGAGTTGCCATCTGCTGCAAAGCCCCAGGCTCTGGACTGTCAACCCTAACCCAGCAGCAGCCCGCATCTGGGATCCCTGCCCGGCAGTATCTTGGGAACGCCAAGGAGATAGCAGAACCCCAGGGCCATCCCAGAGAACTCTGGGAGAAGAGAGAGTATCCGTGGTGAATTCATAGAACATCCCTTTAGGGATGGCAAGAATTGACTGTATGTAACAAAACAGGAATTCTTCATTAAGAGGACTTCTCCCCCTCACAGACAGGTACATGCATACATAAATTTTTTTTTTAAAGATTTATTTATTTTTTTATTTATACATACAAGTTGGGGTACAGGCCAGAGGCGTGGGGCGGCGAGAGGGTTCACCAGAGACAGAGCGGGTAACAGAACAGGCAGATCAGAAATACACTGCTGAGGGGAGCAGCGGGCAAGGCAGGAGAGGTCTGCCGTGCCATGTGGGATTCTCCCTGGTCGGGTGTCGAACTCGCGTCACCGCTGCCAACAGCTCCACAGCACAGCGCTCAACCGCTGCGCCACCGGGGAGGCCCACATGCATACATAAATTTGCATGATTTAAAACATGATGTATATTCTCATGATTTAAAATATTTCTTAATTAGAAGAAAAGGCAAAACTGTGAAAGTCCACTCTCCTTGCCCCACCCCTAGCCCATCACTCCTTCCCCATTAACAATTCGATGGTTTCTTTTCAGACTCTTTTTAAAAACACTTACAAAATGTATCTAGTATTTTTCTGACCAAAGGGTAATGCTTTTGAAATCTTCTTAATCAGACTCATCTATTTACAATCAAGGACTCACATCTGCACCTCTTTAGGGTCGATTTTAATTAAACTAAATGGGATTCTACTTAGGTGTTATTTTGCAACTTTCTTCATGTACCAGCAGGTTGTGGGGTGCTGTCTCAGCACTCCAGACCCCCAAGTACCATGTGCTCTCATTTCTTGAACCTTCTTCCCACTGGTGGACATTGGGGTCCTCTCCATTCTTCTGTCACAAGCATTTTTTGTTGGTGATGACGGGGCTTGAAACCAGGACCCGGGGGCCCTTTGGTGGACAGGCTTCCACAACTCCCAGAGGCTTTTGCTGGAAGAGACGGTGAGACAGTGGGGCAGAGTGAGCCACGGGCGACAGGGGATCTCTGGGAGCTCTGGTTACCGTGAGGGAAGCAAGTGCCTGGGAGGGCAGGGTGGGCGGCTGTGGGCACAGAGCCCCTGGCTGTGCGTGTGGTCCCATTCCTCAGGCCCTTGTGCAAACACCGGGCTTTGTCCCTGGCTGAATAGGAAAGTCAGCCCCAAATTAGCACTAATGTGAGGGCGTTTAACCCTCTTGTGAGGCCCTTTGAGAAAGCACAAAAGAACGTTTTCAGGGGCTGGGCAGTCCAGTCCAAACAGGTCTGACACATGCCCAGCAGGAATGCCAGGCCCTGGGGAGACTCTGTCGCTGCCCTCTTCAGGGATCCCAGCAGAGGGGATTTTGAACACAGCTCCTGGTGTGCGGGCCTACACTCCTCAGGGCCCGGAGCCAGGACACAGGATCTCATGGCCGCGGAGGGCTTTGATGTCCTGGGCTCAAACCTGGCTCTGCCCTCACAAGCTGAGAGCCCCCAAGCAAGTTCATTCCTCTCTGAGCCTCAGTTCCCTCTCATCCATAAAATGGGGACAATAACAGCAGTGGCTTCAAAAACTTGTTAAGAAGTTTACCTGAGAGGATGCCGGGTCGCCTAGGCCAGAGGCCCTTCCTGGTCACGCTGTTTAAAATGGCAGCGTTGCCCTGGCCAACCCACATTTCTTCCCTTCTTTCCTATTTTATTTTCCTCCATAGCACTTGTCCTCTTCTAACCTGCTGTGTAACTTATTGGTGCCACTTATCTCCTTTCTCCTCTAACCATAAGCGGCAACTGTTGGTTGCCATCTCCCTGGAGTCTTATGCAGTGCCTGGCACACAACAAGCCTGATAAAAGGCAGTTTCAGTCATAGCTGCTGCTGTTGGCATTATTTTAATTCTCACTGTAACTTCCTGGAGAATAAAGACAAGCAGGCCTGTGTAGGCTGGGCCAAGCATATCAGGATCCCCCAGCCCCCGCCTCAGCTCATAAACCAAGAAGGAGAAATATGGGGCCCATGAAAAACTAGAGCCGAATTCTGGGCCGTGCCCGAAGTCTGCTCTCAGTGAGGTGTGAATGTGCACGTGTGTGCATTTACCAGTGTGTGTGTCTGTGTTTTTCCTTCAGCACAGGGACATAATGGGGCCACCCTCTCCATAGCGGGCCCCCTTTCTCTCATTATGGCTTTGGGGTGTCGCTGCAGGGGGAGAAGCCACCCTGTGCCTTTCGCTGGGCATGTAGCAGCCTGAGTGCTGTGGTGCAGGGTGGCGTGGGTGAGGCCCAGGTCTGCCTGCCCCAGCAGCCTGTGCTTCAGAACAGGCCTGTCTGGGCCTGCCCGCCTCTAATCTGACCACAAAATCGGGGAACCGACTGAACCCCAAGTTCTAGGGGAGCTCGGCCTGGGGCCCAGAGCCACAAGGCACCTCAGGCTGAACTCCTAGGCTTCTGCCACGTCTCCTTGGCCTCATCCCAGGCTGGATCCCGCAAGACGCCAAGTCTGAGGACCTCACAGATCTCCAGGCTCCTCCTGGTTCTGAAAGGGACAGGAACGTTCCAGGGCCAGCGGAATATGAGGAGCTGTAGGGGAGGGAAGAGCCAAGCGGCCCAGCCCTCCTCCGTGGGCCCAGGAAGTGGGTGTTAAATAACAAAGGGTTACTTAAATCACAGCTGTGATGAGGCTGAGGAGGAAAGGTGGGAGGGACTTGTGGGCGCTACTTACTGGGTTGAAGTGTTCTCTGAAGGAATAACATTTTAGCTAAGGGTTGTCTGTATTAATCAAGTGAGGGGCTGGGGGTTTGTGTGTTAGGAAGAGGGAAAGGCTTGCACAAAGGACCTGGAGCCAGACTGATACACAACATCGAAACCCTGCATACCCCGAGAGAAACATCTGATTTTGCTTATGAGGAAACTGAGGCTTCATAAAGGTTACACATCCCACCTGGGGTCCCCAGTGGCATCTGAGCTGGTGGGGTTTTTGTGGGCACTCAACCAGAACACCCATCCCTCAAAAAGGCCAGTCTTATTAAACTGGGAATGTTCTAGAAGTCTCAGGGCCAATGAGGGTGGGGGTGGGGTGGTTGGGGGAGGGAGTCACCGTGTAGGACAGTGAATGAGGAAGAAGAGAAGCCGCTTCCAAGGTGATTCCAGGATTCGGACATCCTTTCCAGCCTGGTTCCTCCTTGGATGCTGTCCCATCTGCTCCACCTCTCCTGAAGTGAGTCACCATGCAAAGTAGGCCAGATGTGCAGGTAAGTAAATAAGCCAAACATGTGGCCCCATTCCCTTCTCCTGGAGGAAGTGCTCTGTAGGTGTCCTCAGACAACAAAGGGCAGCCTGCTTGCGGGTCCATTTCCCCCTTGTTGTGTCAGGAGGCTCAGAGAGCTGAGAAAAACACCTGTGTGACTGGGCTCCTGGGGCCTAAACAGAAGGTGGCCCCTGGCGACTCCTGGTGAAGGCCTAAGGCAGGTGAGGGGCCTTCACATCTACTTAAAACTTTGTCCACCTCGCCCCCGTCCGATGGTAAACAACCACAGCTTGTCTTCCTGGGCTGGAGAAGGTGATGTTGTTTCTTTGAGAAAGTTCTAAATGGCATTCCTCATGCTCCCTGGACAGGTGGGGCCTCCAGGTGGTAAGTGAGGCCCAGGCACCTACCTGTTCCCAGGTAACCTCACCCACCTGGGCGAGCATTGGGTAACGAAGCACCAGTCATCCGTCCACAGACAATTTGTGTAATTCTCCCATTTGTGCAGGTGGAGCCATGTACCTACTGTGAACCTCAAGGACCCCAACCTTGCCTGGGGTCCAGGGACCTTTGGGGAGCAGCTCAGCCTGGAGGTCTGGTCCGAAGGACAAAGGTGACCCTTGCCCAGCTTCAGGAATGGGCTCTCATCCACTCTCCTGTTCAGGACTGAGGAGGTTAAGGGCTCTGGAGGTGTTTGAATAAACATGCTAGAAACATCTGCCTGAGACCTTCTGAAACAGAGCACGGTGAGGCTAGTTACTCACCTGAGGTTACACAGGTACACATTGTCGATTTAGCCCTGGGCCTGGGCTCAGCAAGCCCCAGAACCCCTCCTACTGGGGGTTCAGATACTTAAGGGAGGCGATCATGAGGGGATGAAGGCAGAATTTCCACTTTCTATCTTTTCATAATCGTGCATTGTCTTGTCTTTTTCTTGACACAAACATGTTTATTGTAAAAGGAAATTTGAAGTAAAGTTTTCAGAGATGAGTGTTACGAAGGAATCACAGCTCAGTGAATTGAGAAAACTAGAAAGACATTTTTATCAAGTCTTCCAATGCTACCTAAAATATTTGCCCGTGTTGTGTTACTAGTGGAAACATTAATGCGAACAATCAGGTCTGTAAATATTCTATTTATAAAATGTTTGTGTTAGAACAAATTTGAAAGTATTCTAACTTCCCAGCTATAGATACTCTTTTACTTCTTTTTTTTAAAGATTTATTTATTTATGTATACAAGCTGGGGTGTAGGCCAGAGGTGTGGGGTGGGGGGTGGTGAGAGGGATCACCAGAGGCAGAGTGGGGAGCAGAACAGGCAGATCGACTGAAGTACACTGCTGAGGGGAGCAGCGGGTAAGGCAGGAGAGGTCTGCTGCGCCATGTGGGAATCTCCCTGGCCGGGTATCAAACTCATGCTGCAGTGGCTCTGGATAGCTCCATACGGCTGCCCTTAACCCCTTGCGCCACCAGGGAGGCCCTACTCTTTTACTTTCTTCTCTTCGTGTTTTTAAAAGAGGCAAGGTTGACTGACAACACGGTACAGATCCACACCACTTCAAATGTATGTTACCAGACCCCAGGTTGTGTTGGTTTGGTTTTATCTGTTCCTTTGCTTTATTTCTTTATGTTTCACATACACACGAAATCATCTGGTATTTTTCTCCTTCTGACTTATTTTGCTAGCATAATCCCCTCCAGTTCCACCTATGTTGTCACAAATGGCAAGCTCTCATCTTTTTTTAATTTACATGTAGCTGAGTAGTATTCCGTGTGTGTCTATACCACAATTTCTTTATCCATTCGTCTGTCGTTGGGTACCTAGGTTGTTTCTATATGTTAGCTATTATGAATAGTGCTGCCTATATCCTTTCAAATTAGTGTGTTGATATTCTTTGGACAGATACCTAGAAATGGAATGGCCATTGTTTCATTTCTTCTTCACAAGATTTTTCTTTCATTTTTTTATTGTATCACAATTTTATGATCTAGAAAAATTGAAGAGATATATTTTTAACATGTAATTCCAATTTGGCGATATTTTTCAATGCTTTAAAAATAGCCTAGGAAATACCCCCAAATATCCCATGTATGCAGGGGCAGGGGTGAGGGCTACAGGCTGTTTCTGGAGTCATTGCTTCTGAACCCACCACTTTATCGCCTCACCTGTACCACACGTTCCAATATGGAACACCTGTGGCTGGCACATTACACAGTCCTTAAGAGGAGAATTCCAAGTATATGCAATGACACTGGAAGATGTTCATGATAGAGAGTTAAATATAGGAGAGAGGATATGAAACTGCCTACAGAGTGTGATGCCAGCTGTGCTTTTAAAAATTCTCTGCCCATCGATAGATAGTTACATCAAGAGGATGAGGTATAGAAACAGCATGGCGTACTTCCAGCCATAGGACAGATGAAATGCTGCTGCTTATAGCAAAATGGAAGGCATTTAAGGGAATCATGGGTTGGAAAACAAGTTATCATGACAAAGACAACATTTAGACATTTACATAGAGGATGATTTGACAAAGTAAAATATATATAAAAACTAGCAGACAGTAATGAATGAAGTGAGGCTTCTGAGGTTAAGGGGGGTTGGAAGAAGGGGTCCAGGGGGCATAAGAGGTGTGTGTGGGGCAACTGTAGAAAATTTTAGAAAAATATGCACCATGTGTTAATAATAGTTACCTTTGGCTGGTGAGGTTATAGTACCTTTAAACTTCTTCTTACTTTTACTTATTGCCTAAATTTTCTACAATAATCATATTTAACTTTTCCAGTTAGATATAAAATAATGTTTACTGGTGATTACTATGTACCAGCTGCTGTGTTAAGCTTATTACATATATTATCTCATTTTCTCTTCACAAAAAATCCTACGAGTAGATTTGAAGGAGTAAGTTAGAAATACTAGGTTATTGGGCCTCCCTGGTGGCACAAGGGGTTAAGTCTCAGCCTATGAAGCTATCCGCAGCCACTGCAGCATGAGTTCAATCCCCAGCCAGGGAGCTTCGCAGATGGCACAGAGACCTCTCCTGTCTCACCCGCTGTTCCCCTCAGCAGTGTATTTCAGTAGATCTGCCTGTTCTGCTCCCCACTCTGTCTCTGGTGAATCCTCTCACCCACCCCCCACCTCTGACCTACACCCCAGCTATTATATGCATAAATAAATAAATCTTTTAAAAAATAACAACAACAAAAAAAGAAATACTAAGTTATTGGGTCCATCATCACTCAGTTGGTATGTGGCGAGGCTGAGATCTGAATTCAGACCACCTGACTACAAAGGGCACACTCAGGTGCCATTTTTCTTTAAAATGAAGATGGCACATCAAGGGCTGGCTCTTATCCACTGTGCCCATTAAGCAGGAAGGCCTGAAGCAGGGCTGCCATGTAGGTGGACAGGGGATGGTCCGCATAAGGAGCATGGACTCTGCTCTCTGAGTTGTGAGCACGGGAAGGAACTCTGAAGGAAGACACAACTTTTCATGCAAATACAAATTAAAGCTACAATGTGATACTACCACATACCTAGCAGAAGCATTAAAAAGACTGACAGCATCAAATGTTGATAAGAGGAGGGGGCAACTGCAATTCTCATTCATTGTTGGTGGTCACATAAAATGATACAACCGCTTTGGGAAAAGATGGATCCATTTTTTGGATCCCCTTCTCCCAGGTTCTACAGAAGCGCTTACAAGAGCACAGTTAGTCCTTGAACCACACGAGTTTGAACTACACTTTTATTTTCTTGCAACAATCAAATCAAACTGACAACTCTCCTGTGATCCAATATTTAGGACTTAGGGGTTACTCAAGAGAAAGCATTTGTTCCCAAAAGGCATATAGCAGAATATTCATAGCACCTTTTCCACGATACCCCCAAACTGGAAACAGTCCATCTATAGAACACATGAACCAACTACAGTATATTCCTTCAGCAGAAAGCTACCCTGCATTAAAAAGGAACAACTGATCAATAGGAGTAACGACAAGGATGAATGGCAAAAACATTACACTGAGAGAAAGAAACCTCACACAAGAGTTTGTACAGTATGATTCAATTTACAGGAGTTTCTAAGAATAGACAATCTGTTGTAGAAAGTATCAAACAACTGCTTAGGGGTGTGGGGTAGGAATGGGAGGTGCTGAGCATGAGGACTGATTGAGACAGGGTATGAGGGAACTTTCTGAATGATGGGGATGTTCTATATCTTCATAAGTTTGGGGTTACATTTGAATGCATTTATTGAAACTCAGTACACATGTGCTTAAAATGTGTGCATTTCATCATGTATAAATTTCTCATCCAAGGGTCAAAAATTGTGAACCAATAATAGACACTTTAATGACATGCATTTAGGGGAAGTATTTAGGAGAACTATGCTGATGTCTGCAATTTACTTTGAAATGTATAATAAAATAACATATTAATGCATGGGAAGAGAGATGGCTTCATATGAAAGAAGAACAAGTGTAATAAAATGCTCACCGGTGGAAGGTTTGTGGGAGTTCACTGTAAAAATTCTTTCAACTTCGCTGTAAGTTTGAAAAAGTTCCAAATAAAATTTTGAAAAGCCCATGTGCTGTTCACAAGCATATTATGGCACAAGAGGATACATGACATGTGGTTTCATTTAGCTAAAAAACAAACCAGACATGCTCGATTGATGAGCTTAGATGTCAGGAAGGTCATGGGGACAGGAGCACTGGAGAGATTCTGCTTCTTGATCTCTGAGCTAATGGGAGAGTTCAGTTTGTGAAAATTCATGATTTCTCTACTTCCCTAGCTGTCCATTACTCTTTTCTGTATGTATGTATATCATACTTTAATAAAATGGGTTTTAACAAGGACTTCAGTGTCACCAACCTGCTTCAATCCACATATAGTAAGATTTCACTATTTCTCCTGCAGCTACCACCCCTGACTCTGAAACACCTTCTCCCAGGTTCTATAGCATACAGAAACACATACAAGAGCACAGTTAGTCCTTGAACCACACGAGTTTGAACTACACTTGGATTTTCTTGCAGAAACAGCATAAATCTATGATATCAAATACAGCACGTATTGTAAATTTTCTCTTCCCGATGACTATCTTAATAACATTTTTTTCTGTAGCTTACTTTATTGTAAGACTGCAGTATATAATGCATAGAACATACAAAATGTGTGTTCATCGACTATGTCATTGGTAAGGTCAATAGCAGATTATTAGTTAAGTTTGGGGGAAGGGGTCAAAGTTACGGATGTTGAGCAGTGTGGAGGGTGGCTGTCCCCTAACCCCTGCTTTGTTCAAGAGTCAACTGTGTAGTTAAATGGATAAAGAAAGATCCTGATTTGGAATCAGAGAAATTTGGGTCCAAATTCTTGTTCTGTCACTTATTAGCTGTGTGCTCCGGGACAGATCACCTCTTTGGCTCTCAGTTTTCTCATCTGTTAAGAGGAATAAAAAATACCCACCGTGGAGGAGGAGCGATGGGATTGCATGAGATGACGCATGCACCTGTCACAGTAAGTGATCACTAATACAGTCCAAAGGGGGACCCTGGTTTTGTGGGCACAGCAGGGCTTAGCAGTGAAGAGCACAGGGTGCCAGAGCCAGCCCACCTGGGTTCCAGTGCCAGCTTCTCCATTGGCTGTGCACCTTAGGCATAAGTAGAATGAACTCATGGTTTCAACACTTACACCCCTGCTTTCAGCACTACCAGGGACTCACGGTTGGGACTGTAGAGAACCTCGGGGTCAGCTGCGTACCCTCGGACCACTCCCTTCAACATTTCTGATCCTCGCTTCCTGGTCTACAAAGTGGAGGGAATAATTCCTGCCTGGCAGAGTGGCAGTGAGGATTAGATAAACCTGAGACTTCTCAGCTTGAAGAACTCAGGGGATGTGAAATGTCCAAGCCCTACTGTGGGCATAACAGCTGTTCTGGTGCATCCCAGCCTCGGGCTTTGTGGGTAAGGGGGTGGCTTGGTGAGGAGCAAACATCTTAGGGACGAGTGGTCTGGAGCTGGGAGGCCCTGGCAACCCCCTCGGCACTGGAAGACCCCTGGGGTACCTGCCCCAGGAAGCTGGCACCAGCCCAGCTGGCTCAGCCGGCATCGCTCCAGTCATTTAGTTGATGGCTGCCCTTTGGTGAGTAACCTGCCACCCAGAGAAGTTATCAGCACTGTCACCGCACAAAGGAAGCTCTGTTCAGGCACAAAAGCGGTGCATGCTCAGGGCGCCGGCAAGAGCAAGGGCTTTCCCTGGGCCTGAAGCCAGGCCCAGCCCTAAAGGTGGGCCTCAGCTTTCCAGAGGTGTGTGCCAAGCTCAGGACCGGCAGCATGGCTCATTCCTGAGCTCCAAGCCCTGTTCTCTTCCACCGCCCACTCAACCAGGGCTCTGGCTGCCTTTCCCAGTAACCAGGTACTGGGTGGCCTATAAACCAAGGACCCTAAGAGAGAGAATCAACCTGACTCTTGCCCCAGAGGGACAAGTGCTTAGGACCAAGTGGGCACGAGGTAAACACACATTAGAGAGTAGAGTAGAGAAAGGCTAAATTGCGGGGCAGTGCGCCAAAGCATTACACAGTTCACATTTGGTGCTATTAATATTCCATTTTTCAGATGAGGAAACCGAGGCTTACAGAGGTGATGTAACTTGCCCCAGAATTCAGGTGGGGGTGACTCAGGAGAGCCCCTGCTTCTACCCACTTTGTTGCGCATTAGGAATCAACGGTGCCCCAGGTGCAGGCTAAGCATTAGAATACATCGTAGAATTAAATCACTATGCTGCAGAGTAGGACTATGATTATTTCCCATTCTATGGAAGAGGAAGCTAAATCGAGGGGTGTCTGCAGGTCTTGTCCCTGGAAAAGAGCTCTCCTTTGCCATGTGGTCCTCAGTTGAGTCAAGTATTACAAAGAGGCAATTTCACATTGAGGGTCTCATTTAATTCCCACAACTCCAACAGGAGGCAGGTGTGAGTTCTCCCATTTTATAGATAGGGAAACTGAGGCCCAGAGCATTTGAGTAGCCTGCTGCACAGGGCTCACTCCTGCCATCCCACCCTACTGTACCTGTTGTCCTCAGCCGGGCTTAAATAAAGAACAGTACCATGTGGAATATAACTGGCTGGACCAATTAAAGCAATTAAATGTCGAAATATCTGAGTGGACAGGAAGAGACGAAATCAGTGTGAATCTAAAGGGATGGGTAACTGCCATGGAGGCCTTGGTTTTGTGGCGACTGTAGGGCTTAGTGGTGAAGAGCACAGGATGCCAGTGCCAGTCCCCCCGGGTTCCAGCCCCAGCTTTTCCATTTATTAGCCGTGCCTCCTTGGGCATTTGCTGAACTCTTCTGTGAAATACTGTGCTGTGAGCATCCTGCAAGAGTCTGAGAGTGCCATGGATTAGGTAACATACCCAAGGTATTTTCGTTTTGCAAAAATCTCTCTGCTGAGTTGTGATTTGATGTTATACCTTGGTTTTTATAGAGGGTGGATGTGACAAACAGTCGTGGAAGAATGTGTCAGTGTCACTGGCGAAGCTGAGGATGTTATTCACCAAGTTGCACAATGTTCCTTATCTCAAGGTTCCCATGCTCTGCTCCTCCTAAAGCCAAACAGGAGAAAATGTGCCTTTCTAGCCCAACACACATGTTCTCCTGGGCAGCTCAACATCAGGAATACAACTGGAAATGAAATGTGCTGTTCATTGGTGTAAGCCCAGGTTCTAAGTACAACTAGAGCCCAGGTTTTAGAACCTGGAACTTCTAGGTACTTTCAGACAATAGCGTGGGGGGAAAATACAATATGTTGGAGGCAACATTGGTTATCACAGCCTTCTTTGAGGAGGTGTCAGCTGAGCTGAAGCCTGAGTAATGGGAATGGAGCAGCCGTGGACTGGATCAGGTAAAGAAACAGCATGTGCAAAGGTCCTGAGGTGAGAGCAAAATTTGGTACGTTAGGCACAAGAAGTTTATTGTAGTTGGAGCTGGGTGACAGATCAAGATACAGTCGGAAAGAAGCAGGAACCAGATCTTTCAAATCACAGGGATGCGTTTACTTTGCATGTCATGACCAGATTCAGCCATTTGGAAAACAAGATCGCTGTGGCTGCTCAATGGGGACAAAGGCGATGGGCTACTGAGAGTGGAAGCGAGGCCCCAACCTCAGGCATCCAGGTGGCTCATGCTAGAGTTGTAGCAGATGTGGAGAGCACTGGGTGGATTGAGACTCACTAACAAAGTAGGTTTACATGTGTAAGAGGCAAGGAATAGGAACCTCAAGGAAAGCTTCTGGTAATTACATCAGACCTACCTGAGGAGTTTGCTGGAAATACAATAATTTGTGTCCCTGGGTTCTCACTCGATTCCAAGCTTGGGGACACCGGCATTCATTTAATCATCCAACAAGGGCACAGATAGGACTTGTTACATTTGTTTTACAGATAGAGAAACTGAGGTTCTGGAAGTATAGTTGATGGACATAAGCTTGTCTTCATACCTGGAATGTTGCAGGTATACCTGCATACCGTAAATGTTGCAGTCAAAATCCTGGGAGTAAATATGGGACCACTTAGGGTTTATTTATTTTTCAGTTTTCATATTTTTAATCAACTCCTTGAAGAACATCCTAAATGCTACATGAGACACAACAGGATATTTTTTTTCTTCAGTGTTTAAAAAAAAAAAAAGACATTCAAGAAACCTCTTGAAGGTAATCAGGGTGGTTTTCTTGAGTAAAAAAATTTTCAAATAATAATGTTGTTGATGCATTTTGATTTTTTAAAAGTCCATAGATGCACATTATTTAAAAAAAAAAAATCAGTCTGGCCCAACATCTTTTGACAGAACCAATAATCTTGAGAGGTCAAACTAAAACGAATAAAATACCTGGGCTCTACAATGTCCCAGAATTTGTCTTTAAATGTGGAGGGAAATTTTTTTAAATTCACATGGAGCTTTCTAGAAGGTCTTAACCAAGCAACTTTGGAGTTGACCTACCAAAACAGATATTTCAGTGGAGGTCCACAAATCTTTATAAAAATAGCGATTTGACTGATGATCCTGATGAGTTTTATCGTGTGCGTGCATGCCTCACTCAGTTGTCGTAATTGTCTTTATAATTCCCCTCCTGGAGAGTGGCCATAAGCACCCTGGCTTCTGCCACCAGTCTCTGGCATTCCATATTCATGTCCTCCAGGTCAGCTGTGACACCTGCCACTCACAGAGTCCTGATCCCCACAGCTACTGCCCTGGGACCCCACAGGCAGCCCCTCTGCTTCCCTGAGCTCACTTGCCTACGTGGTCTTCATGGAGCGCGTGACCATCCAGAGAAAACCCCTGCCCTCATTCATGGCTCCGATCGTTGGAGGCATGCTCTGGACTGGCGCAGGTGATGAAGCCAAACCCCAGGGTCCCTGGGTCTTCCAGTCCCCACAAGGCGCGCCTCAGAGATGGGCCCAGAGCTGCTGAAGTGCCCTTCCAGAGCCTGCTCATGCCTGTTGAAGGTGAGTCCTCCCACGAAGAGCTTCCCCTCTTCAGAGGACATGACAGTGAATGAATTCTGGAAATTAAGAAATGATGTAAGGGCCTCCCTGGTGGCGCAGCAGTTAGGCTCTGCGCTGTGAAGCTGTCGGCAGCGGCAACAGGAGTTCCACGCCCGGGGAGCTTCCCACATGGCGCAGCAGACCTCTCCTGCCTTGCCCGCTGCTCCCCTCAGCAGTGTATTTCTGATCTGCCTATTCTGCTCCCCACTCTGTCTCTGGTGAACCCTCTCGCCGCCCCACACCTCTGGCCTATACCCCAGCTTGTATGCATAAATAAATAAATCTTTTCTAAAAAAAAAAAAGAAAGAACGTAATATATATATATAATTTAAAAAATAAAATAAAATAATAAAAAGTTCGTTAAAAAAAGGAAAAAAGTAAAATGGTGGGATCACTTCTAATAGTCTGCTTTTAAGAGTTTTCTCTGTGGCCTGGGGGCACCAGTCACAAGTGGAGCCCTACATTACATCAGCAACTATTGATAAAGTAAGAACGACCTTTAAAAAAAAAAATGCAAAAGCCACAGGGACAGACTACGGAGGAGTAGAGACTGGGGCACTGTCCAGAACTCTATGCATTTGCCTGGCACTAAACCTAATCTTTCCTTTTGATCTTTATTTTCACTGCTTTGAGGCCTGACATGGGCTTGGTTCTGAAATAATGGGCTTCAGACTCCTTTCTAGACTTAACCAGAGTGAAGTGCACCTCAATCACAGTTAATTATCTTTAATGACAATTGATAACCCTAATGTTTGCTGTTCCTTTTATTGAGCACTTACTATGGGCCAGTCCTGTACAGAACACTCTGAATGCATTGTCTTCTTTATCCCTCCTCAGTGAGTGTGGGTGGGAGAGATTCACATCACCTTCGTCCCCTCCCTTCCTCTTGCGGTGGGGAGTGGGAAGTAGAGATGCTATCAGCTCAGTGTGGTGATTAAGCATCTCAAACCTTTGCTACTATTTCAATAATGAAGCAGTGACTTTTGACCCACTTCCTGGGCCAAAGAGAGCCTCAGAGCCTCACCCTCTCCAGGGGCTTGGTGGGTCCGGTGGCCTCTCCTCTTGTCAAAAATTGGGGTGGAGCAGTGGGTACTGGTTAGAAGAAAGGGGAAGAAAGGGCTGTGGTGCCACTTGAGCTCCAGCCCCATACCCAGTAGGTACCTGGGAAGTCCTAATGGGCAACTTTCACGTGCCTCCAAGAGGCCAGCAAAACTGTTGAGGCTAAAATCACACTACTGCTGCATCCACAGTGATGACACTTTGAAAGAGGCTTGGTGGTCATGTGAGGTGGTTTTCTTTTTCATTTTTCTCCCATAGTCTTTTCCACTCTGAGCTGGGCCCTAATATTGCCCCTGGGAAAGGGAGCAGAGAGCTATTAAAGAGGAATGTTTGGCATGCAATCATTTCATGCAGGGATTCTTCTGTTCATCCACTCACTGGTCCGTCCATCCATCCATCCATGCATCCGCTCATCTACCCACTTATCCATCCATCTGCCCGTCCATCCATCCATCCATCCCTCCTACCTCCTTCCCTCCCTCCCACCAGCCAGCCAGCCAGCAAATGTCAATGTCCTAGGAACACCTGTAGAAACTTGAGGGTCTCAGAGATACAAAGAGGAGTAAGACACAGACCCTGCTTTTAAGGAGCTTACAGTCTGAAAAAGGAAACAAGTAAATGTTCGTTGACTTATTCAGAGCCAGTTTGGCATCTGAAGACACACAGCCTGGACTCAGCCTCCGGCTCTGCCAATTACCATGTGCATGGTCATTGGATAAGTCACTTTACATGACCAAGATCAATGACCAGGCATTTAGCCCTTTCTGTTTGCCACTCACTAAAAAGCTTGTTTGTTTTCAGAGTTAATTTACCTACATTGTGGGGGGACTGATGATCTTTATCTCACAAATGGTGAAACTGAGGCTTAGAGAGTAAGCTGACTTGCAAAATTTTCACAGCTACTAGGTGGCAAAGCTGGGATTTGAACCCTGGTTTATCTGACCGTAGAGCCCACTCTATACACAGTTATGAGTGGTACTATACACAGTGTCTATACACAGTTATGAGTGGTAGGAGATGATGAACACCCTTACAAAGATCCAAGTGTATTATTCCAGAAACAGAGAGAACAGATTACTATGGAATTCTTTGAGAGAGTGGTATTTGAGCTCCATCTTGAAAGGAAAAAAGATCTAGTCTATTCTTACACAGAAATGACAGGTGTTAATTGTGGCCACTCTAGACAGAGAACAATAAAACAAGATGCAAATGTTTGCCTACCAAATCAGCCCAGATTTGAGAAAATGATAACGCGTGGTATTGCTGAGGGTGTGGGGAGACAGGCACTCTCATTCATTGCTAGTAGGAGTGGAAATTAGTATAAACCCTTTGGAAAACAATCTGGCAATGTATATTAAAAGCCTTGGAATGTTTACATCCTTTGATCTGCCCCTTCACTTGAGGGAGGCTAGCCCAGGGAGTCTTAAATAAAGATAATCTTTATAGATGAGATACTCGCCGCATCTTTGTTTCTTCAGTAAAGTAACAACCTAAATGTCCAAAAAGGGAATATAAAGTCAATCATGAGATCTCTATCTATAATTAGTATGCAGCATGAAAAATAGTGATAATTCAGTATTTGGATTGGCTTTGATATTTTATATTGTTAAATGAATAAGACAGGAAACAGAACTACATATATGGTAGAGCAGGCATGTAGAAACAAAGGGTTTTTTTGTGTGTGTGTGTGTGTTAAACAACACATAACATAAATGTATTCTCTGAACAGAATGTGCCGTCAGGCGTTATTAGCTGGTGCAACATAGAGCGCCGGGACTTTTTCATTCCGCGTGACTGAAACTCTGTACCCGCAGGATGAAACTCTGTGCTTCCTCTTCCTCCAGTCCCTGGCCACCACCGTTCCGCTTTCTGTCTCGATGCGATTGATTACTTTAGATTCCTCATATAAGTGGAAGCATGCAGTACCTCTCTCTTTTCACTTAGCATCATGCCAAAGCATTTTTAAAGGAACGCAAATAAAATAGACCCAAAATTTATGACTGTCTTTGAGTGATGGATCTAAATGGGGTTTTAAAAAATCTTTCGACATTTCCCGCTTGCCAAATTGTTTGGCTATGTATTCCTCTTCTAATCATAAAATAAGACTACTTTTTTTTTAAGGGGAAAAGATAAAGAGAGTGAGCTTAAGAAGCTTGAGAAGTAGCTCGTTCTCAAATTTAATAACCTGGGATACTACACTTGATCTTAGCCAAAAGGCCGAGAAGCGATGTTGATAACCTGGGATAAAAGCCCCCTAACCTCAAGGAATGACTCTCGCATGAGGTCCAACATCCTAGCACCCGTATCTTGCCCTTCCCGAAAGCCAGCTGCCTTTGGGCCTGACAGCCAGGGATGGCCACCCTGTTCTCTTCCGAGACAATCTCCTAGTACTGAGTACTGATTAGAGACAGGACTGGTGGGCTGGCTGTGCAGACAGGCCTCAATTCATTTCTTTTCCAGGGACTCTTAAATAGCTGTCTGTCTCTCTCAAAACCCACCAGTCACACAGCCCTTGGAGTCTTAAAGCAACAACCCTGCCCTCTGCGTGCAGAGCTAAAGGGAGGAACTGACACACATTTAAAAGGAGCCCGTGTATGTGTGGACCCGGAAGTAGGTGAAGGGGCCAGAAATACATCCGCCCGGTGCCACTTCCTGGGGCCACTGCTCTCTCGGCAGATCCTTCCGGGCCCAGATCTTTTTTTGTCCAGTGCCTCGCCCTCCAGCCCTGATTATAGGGTTGTCTGCCTTGTAGAGGCTTCATAAATATTCATTCGTTGGATGAACCAAGAGCATCCTATCATTTAGGCAAACAGCTTATTTGAGGTGTGGTGCATTCATCTTGGGAAATCACCAAGGGCCTGGAAAGTTACAGCGGCAGGCAGAGGACTGGCAGGGAGGATCTCCTAGGCAGAGGGAGCCCCCCTAGCCAGGGGGACCTGAGAGGAAACAGAGCACATCCTAGGGACTCCCTATTTGGTTCCATCTTGCCGGGCTCTCACAATGCTGTCCCTCACACTGCTGCCCCTGAGCACTGGCCAAGCTTGGTGCCCACTATACCCTGAGGAGCAGAATAAGAGCACAGGGAGACTGCGGGCAACCTGAATGCTGCTCACCCTATTCAAGTCAGCTGGAATATACAACAAGCACTGTCTGCTCCTGCCCTGAGTGTGAGGCCCAGCTCGGCCGTTTGTAAGTTGAACTACCTTGGCCAAGTCTGGTGCTAAGAGGCGAAAGTCTAACACTTATGTAAAATGTACCTAATTTTTTAAATATTGTTTTTGAGATCTTTGAAATATGACATACACCATCTAAATCCCGCAGTACCCTATGATGAAAGGCTTTATCCCCTTACTACAGACAAAGGAAGCCCAGATTCGAAGAGGTTTAGTAAATTTCCCAAAGACCTAAGGCTAGTGAGTGGTGGCTCTGAGATTGGCAGCAGACCCAGTGATGTTAGAGCCTGGGTTCTGCCACCAGGCCCGGCTGAGTCCCAGCCATACCTCCCTGCAAGCACAGCTGTGAGGCCCGAGAGCAGCCTCAGGGGGGTACGAGCTCTCTGTGGATACCAGCGCATGGCAGCTCGAGTGTCACCCTGGCTGTGGAGATGTCACAGGACAAGGAGAGGGGAAGGGACTGGAAAATTTCATGACCACCTGCCACACCTGTGTCTGCGCCTATAACCTCCTCATCTCCCACGAGGGTGTCTGGCCCTGGGGCAGCCCATCCCTCCCAAGGTGGGCAGGAAGGAATTTTCCCTGCTCTGGAACCAAGAGCAGTTTCACAACAAGGGCTGTGTCCCTGTGGGCTCTCTGTGTCACCCAATTGCTCTATCTATCAGCTGACAAGGTGCCTGGCGTGCCTACTATGTGCCCAGCACAGGCCCAGCCCTCTGCCCCCACTAGGGGATCAGTCAGGATAAAGGGAGCTGGGTCTTGACCCCATGAGAGCAGCTGGGTTGGTGGGCCCTGGACAGATGACTGAAGAAAGGCCTCTTTGCGATGCCATGAGACGTGAGGAAGCACAAGTGACAAATGACAGCCATAGTGGCTGCCGAGTGACTCAGCTGCACAGATCATCACCCATTCATCATGGTTACTGAGCGCTTCTCAGTGAGGCTGGCCTGGCATCACTTCCTCCTTGCTGGGTGACTTTAATCGAATCAGTTCAACTTTCTGACTCTCAGTTGCCACATCTGTAAAGTGGGACTGCTACCACCCATTAGTGGGGTTTCTTTGAGATGTGGAGAGGGGATGCACATCGAAGCTTCTGCACAGCGCCGGCCACATTGTAGGAGCTCAGTAAAAGCACCTGTATATGCCCAGGGCTATGAGAGGATGAATAACAAAAGGTCTTGCCTTTGAGGGTTATACATTCAGCAGTAGAGGCAGAAACTACAGAGCCAGACTAGAGCAACAACTGCACTTGGCATATACTTACTTCATTCAATGCTCTGGTTCAAGAGCAGGCAACAATGTGGCTGCAGAGGTGTGGTCAACATGGCGGTGGCCATCAGGTGCCTCAGCTGAGTCCTCATGCCTCTCCAAAGGCATTGTCTTCCTGAGGCAGTTTGTCAGACACCACCTTATCCTGCTTCTGCACAGTTCAGGTGCCCAGCAGACATTTTGCTGCTGCTGTGATGCCTGCAAAGAGAACAAAGAAAACACATTGGATGAAAAAAAAGATGAGATAGAAAAAATATGGAAGGAGAACCTGAGAAAAAGGCCTATTTAAGACTCTTCTATCCAAGGCAAATATTTGAGGTGGAGAAAGCTAATAATAAATAATAAATTCTAAATGCTGGACTTTACAAATCCAAAACAAAGTGTTTAGATCTTGATTTGACACTGGACACGGCACTGGGGAAAAGAAAAAGGTGGAACCACTTGCCCGTGTTCTTAGTTTTCCCTCCCCATTCATTTCAGAAATCAATAAATTTGCCCTATTTACAGGGAATGCAGCAAAGATTAAAACAGCAGAAGAGAATGGAGTTGCCTTTGCAGGAGGAGCTAAGCTGATTCAGAAGATTTTGGATATTGAAATTCAATCAGACCTTTGTGTGTGGCCCCCAAACCATGGCTGAGCTTAATCTGTTCAAAAAGAAACTGAAAAAAGAAATAAAAAGGTTTCCAAAACTTACTCAAAATTCCATTGGTCATGACCTTCCCAAAATACTTGAATTATTTAAAACTGGATGTGAAATTAAGGTTGATGAAGAAAAGGGGAAATTTCTAGAGACCAAAACTGGGTATGTCAAGTGACCGACAGCAGCCACTATGCAGTCAGTGACCTGTGAAATGTGTGGGCACAGACCGCTAAATTGGTGACCCTTTGTGGTTAAGGTTTTCCTTCATAGTTCAACAAGGGAAGGATTGTTTCTAAAGATGGAGCCACTGTTGCCCAAAGAAGTAGAAACTAAAGGAAGTGATAGAGAAGCTGTCTGACAGTGCTGCACTGTGATGTTATTTTCACTGAATAAAGAAGGAACAGAGAAAATTATAAAACTTGATTTCTATGTTTGGTGTTTTATTTTTTGATCATCAGGCCTGAAAGTGTTTTGAACACCAGAAAATTTTATAACACTTTCAAATATAAGAAAATAAAGTTTTCTTTATGTCTGAAAAAAAACAGGTGTAGAGCAAAGATTTGAGACCAGGTCTGGCTAACAAAAAAAGCCAGAGACACAGAGAGAGTGTCTTATTCAGAGAAAAAGGATCCACTCCAGAGTCAGTGGACCTCTTTTGGATCAATTTCTCCAGCTGTTATCTATTAACAAACAAACAGATTTGGAAACTAAGTGCTGTGCACTCGTTATGCTGATAATAATTACTACACACTGTGAAAGACACCGCTGAAACCAGACATGGTCCTAAAGATCATAAATGACAAAGCAGGACCTGAAACTGGTCTGTTTTTCTGTCTTTTCATGAAATGGTTGCCACAGTAACACTGATTGACACACCCCTCTCCTCTCACACTGGTCCCTATTGCGTGAGTGGCAAGAGCAACTGAGATATATGCTCAGCGAATTTTCAGGCTACAAATCAAGAGTCTAATGGAAGCTAGGTTTTACTTTACACTCTAATTATTCAGATCTTGGAATCATACTGACCCTTGTACAAAACTGGGTTCTGATACTGTTACAGGACAATCCCGATATAAAATAGGGTGCCTGTGGGTCCTTACCCATGTGCTTAAAAGGGACTTACAATAAGACTCAATTGCAGGCACACACAATAAAATTAATAAAGGGTTTATTTACAAAAGGAGGGGAACGAAAAGACAACTCAAGGAAAAAAGAATAAATTGGTGAATGCGTCCTACCAGTTCTGCTGAGCTAGAATCCCAATGATGGGATTCCAAAGCCTGGAGAATCACCAAAGAGAAAGAGCACCCCCAAAGCTCACATGTCTAGTTAAACACCAGACATCACTGCTTAACTCCACCCTCAGTTCTCAGCAGCCTCCCTTCCGTGATGATGGCATTATGGGATTCTGGGATTCGTAGTCCTAGGTGTCTTGGATCTCTCTGGTCTGAAGTGGGGGTGGGGTCCGTAAAAACCTATCTGTGGAGTTTATTCAGGCCGTCCTTTCTCCCCCAACAATACTAGGGGGTCTTTGGTCATCTCACCCCATTGAGCCTGTAAAATGAAGACAAAAGAATCTATTCAGTAATGATGGCTGACACAGACTTGAGTAAAACTGGATGGGCTTCAAATCCCTTTGTGGGCAACACAACTACCTCTTGACCACAAGCAGGCAACAGGAAGGGGCTGGCCAAGGACTGGAGGCTACCTGCTTCACCTGAGCCAGTGACGCTGTGCACCTGACTCAGCTGCTCGGTGCTGTTTCTCATAAGAGAATGCAGGTCGGAAGCTTTCCACAGCAGGTGGATCTTGTATAAGCAAACAGGAAAGGCAGACCAAGTCAAGGAAGAGGAAACATCAACCTCCAGGAATCAGACCCCCAAGGGGCACACCTGTGACTTTCAGGACTAAAGAAAAGGGAGACGGATGCCACCAGCTTTCAGAAAACTTTGTAGGGGCTTCACGTGGGATCATGATGAGGTTGAGCGCCCTCTTTCTACATAAAAAAAGATGGGGGTCCACAGGAAGCATTTTTCAGGGCCCTTGGGTGTGGCTTCATGGTCCTGGAGAGCACCTCAATGTGGACTCCTCCTGGGAGGCTCTGATTGGGTCTGCTTGCCATCATCCAACGCTGAGCTCTCCCATTGGACAGAGCCTTGCCCTGCTACACTTTTTTTTTTTCCATGCCTTGACCCAATCAGCAGGGCTGCTAGTCACCCAGGGGACATATGTGGCTCCTGTCCCAGCCGGAAAAGAATGATTTCCCACGTTTTCTGAAGTTCACAGCACGGCCTGGCTTACCATGCCGCCTCCGCGATGTCATTTGACCCATAGGTGGTCCAGTCCATCCTTCACATCCCTGTGTGTGAGGACTGGCCAGAGTGGTATCATCAGTGACCCTAGAACAGAACTTACGCTCCCAAAGGTGACTTACACCAGGATCAAGGTGGAGAAATTAACTCATTTATTGGAATCCTGGACTAAAGGTTATTAATGGTTGCCGTGACGTAAGCACCAAGAGGAATATCAAGATGTTACAGACGCAGCCTATGCCTACCACATACCTCTGCTTCTTTAGACATTTGCAGAAATATAATGCAAGGTAGAAAACATCTGTACCTCAAAAGAGATGAGCCCCAAGTGCTCTGGTGTTCTGGAAAGGCTTTCTGGGGGAAATGGCATTGGAACTCTGGAGCAAGAACAATGGAGCAGATGGCTCCTTAGCATAATGCCTCTCTGATCATCACTGAGTCCCCCAATGACTCAGTGCTCACAAGGTCTCCCAGTGCTCATGAGATCCCTGTCTCTGCCCCAGGCAGGGGAGTGTAGTGAGGAGCACAAGCCCTGGAGTCTACTTGATTTCAGATTCCTCTTGTTCAGTTTCCTAGCTGTGTGACTTTACCTCTGGGACTTAACATGTGGCTGTACAGAACCAGACCTGACACCTTCCCAGCCTTCAGATTTCCAGTTATGAAGGCAATAAACTCCCACATTTAAACCACTTTGAGTCGTGGCTTTTGTAACTTCCAATCCAAGGCTCCCTAACTGATCTAGAAAAACCCAGCTAAATGGCCAACCAAGCTCTACAGGAGTTCCCCAGCAGTGGAGGCCCCCTCCCAGGGAGAGAGGTAGAACTGTGGTGAGGTTGTGCCCATATAAAGCCCAAGTTTACCGCCTTGCAACTCCACCCAACGTCCTAGAGCACCATTATTGAAGGAGCCAGGCCTTGGGGAAGGGATGGTGTCTGGGAAGGGAAGACTCCACAATTCCACTTCTATTGTCCTCGTTGCTATTGCATGTGCTGTGTTAACCTAAGAGATGGTGATCATTCATTTGAGAATTAGTAATGACCATTCTTCCTATATTCCAGGCAAAGAGCTGTTTTTATTATCTCACTTAAACCTCGTAACCTAGGGAAGCAGCTGATTCCTCTGGTAACCACTGACATATGTCTCCCTTCTAGATTCTGCGCCTGGTCACATGCCCCCTTCTTCATGGGGAAGAAAAAGCACATCTTCCCAACCATCAACAAAAGTTCTGCCTTTCAGTGTGACTGGGACAACTTGGGTCACTTGCCCATTTCTGAGCCAATCACTGTTGCCAAAGGAATCCATTCTTTTCTGGGTTTAACCTTAGATTCTGAAACAGTCACTGTAGATGGGAACTGAGTGAGATACACAACTTCGACAGTGTTATTACTGCTTCCAAGAGGGGATGAAACACCGTTATCATCATCACCACCATTCTTGTGGCAGGATTGCCAGATGATCACCAAACTCATTTCCACTTCTTTCCAGGTACTTGTAACTGAACTGTGTTTTCCAGTCCCCTTACAGTCAGGTATGGTTGTGTGATGTTTCTAGCCAATGGAATGTGGGCGGAAAGGATGTGGACCGCTCAGTTGTCTGGAATAGGAAATGTTTCCAAGGTAAAGGTCAACAATTTTTGATAAAGAGCCAGATAGTAAATATTTAAATATTTCAACCTTTACCAGCCACACAGAAGCTGTCACATAATCTACTTTCTCCTGCCCCTCCCCCTCACCTTCTCCTTCTCCTCTTCTATTGCTATCTACAACTCCTTTAAAAAGCAAAACCATTCTTAGGTCTAGGGCCATTCAAAACCAAAGTGTGAGTTGGACTTGGTTCATAGGCTATAGTTTTCAGCTCTGCTCTAGGTTGACATTGGGAGCCACTTGTTGATGATAGCAGAGGCACCAGGTGGAAGGATTATGGGTCCCTCAATCACTGTATAGGTGAGAACCTCCAAAAAGACTGGAATGAAGAATAAACTTATTTTTTCCTAATACTCTTTTTCGTTTTCATTGTAGTAAGATATACATCCCTTCAAGAAGGGGGAGGATTATGTTTCACCATTAAAATCAATATGCAAGTGGATATCCATCTGCAAAAAACAATGGTGTGAGGTATGGATCAACATATGCACACTCTATAGATAATATATATATCATATATCATATGTAATATATAAATATATATAATATAACAATTTGTAATATATTTGTAATAATTTATAATATATAATATAATAATATAATATAATAATATATATATAATATAATAATATAATTTGATTATAAACCCAAATGTAAAACTTAAAACTAACCTCTTGAAGAAAACATAGGAAAAACCTTTGTGACCTTGGATTAGTGAAAGATTTCTTAGATACTGAAAACACAATCCATAAAGGAAAACTAAATCATTTGGATTTCATTAATAGCAAAAACTTCTGCTCTTCCAAAGACATCATTAAGAAAATGAAAATATAATCTACAAAATTAAATAAAATGTCTGCAAATAAAATACATAGATTTTAAATAATAAAGTAAACACAAAAGCATAATAAAAGAAAAATACAAAAAAAAACCCAAAAAAAATAGAATGTTTGAAAATCATGTATCTGATAGGGAAATTTTACCCAGAATATATAAAGAACTCTCAAAATTCAATAGTAAGAAAACTGTGCACCAAGTTAGATGCACAGAAGGGATGCGCAAGTAAGCACAGAAGATGTTCAGCATAAAATTGTAAAGACCAGCTATATATGGAGACTGACTATACAGAGACTGAAATTCTCATACATTGTCGGTGAACTGTAAAATAGGACAACCACTCTAAAAAAATAGCCTTTCCTTTAAAACACTGAACATACACCAGTCATACGTGATCCAGTCATTCCACTCCTGAGTTTCTACCAAAGATAAAGGAAAGCCAATATTCTATACAAAGACTTGTATGTGAATGTTTATAGCAGGATTATTTGTGATAGTCCCAAGCTAGAAATAACCTAAATGTTCATTACAGGTAAATAGGTAAACAAATTGTGTTCCTTTCTTCCATACAAGGGAATACTACTTAGGGATAAAAATGAATGAGCTATTGACACATAGAACCACCACATGGATTAGTCTCAAAATAACTTTGCTGAATGAAAGAGGCTAGACAAGAGGTTACAAACAATTTAATTCCATTATTTTTAGAATTCTAGGAAATATAAACCAATATATAGTAACGAAGCAGATCAGAGAGTTCCTGGGGATTGAGAGCAGGGGCAGGAAGGGATAAGAGAGAAGAGATCCCAAAGGGTCTTTTGAGGGTGATGTCTATGTTCACTGCCTTGATTCTGGTGATAGTTTACAGTATAATTCACATGTCAAAACTTATAAAATTGTATATTTTGAATAGGTACAGTTTCCTGTATGTCAATTATACTTCCAAAGCTGTTTAAAATTTTTAAGGTACAAACAGAATTGGTCGAGACAAAAAAGAGTCAAAATATGTTAGGACTAAAATACATTATTCTTAAAAGAAACAAGTTAGCAAACACAATATGATACCAATTTTGTTGACACACATAAATCTAGCAAATCTTTTCCAATTAAAAATGCACACATGTTATTTGACCTGGCAGTCTTTTAGGGAGCCATCCTATTGCGGTAACGGGAAAAAAAAAATAGAGTATTTGCAGCGACATGGATGGAATTAGAGGGAATCATACTCAGTGAAATAAGCAGAAAGAAAAAGAAAAATATCGAATGGTTTCACTTATAACAGGACTATAGGGAGGCCGGGTGGGAGAGAGACAATCAGCGGGGGGGTGGGGGGGTGAGGGGGGAGGATAAGGGCACAAAATGGAAGAGAGGAGAATACAGGGGACCATGGAGATGGATCACGGGTGAATTGGTGGTGGGCTGCCCAAGGGGAATACAAAATGTAAAAGACATAAATAACAATAAAAAAAAAGGAAAAAAATTGAGTAAAGTGAGAATACAGATGTCCTGACTGTTCAGTACCCAGGAACACCAGGCTAAGGGGGCAGTTGGGGCTGGAATCAGCCTAGTTCACATGCCAAGCCCTGTGCCTTCCTCCAGGTCCATGTCTACCTAGAGGGATGCCTTTTACTAATTTGCACAAAGGTATTATATGCACTAGGCACAGCCCAGTTGTTAAAGGCAGATGTTTCAGATATACATAGCAACATTGTCTGCAGTAACCACCATAATAAATCAGACACAATCTGGATGTCTACCAATAAGGGAAGGGCCAAAGAATGTGCTGGCCAGCAAAAGTACCTGCTATTAACCAGAATGAGTCCACCTAGAGAGATGTCAGAAAGCAGTGAATGTGGAGTGCTGAGTGCTGATGGCCACAGGTCCCCAGCATGCTCCTTAAAGTTTCCCCAATAATCCGGTCCTCTGCTTGTATTTTCATCTTCCTTTATGTTTCTCTGAGTATCTCTTCTGTTGACGGTTGGATGTCAGTAAGTCAGACCTCGATCACTGTATTTAGCTCTTCATTCAACAAAAGACATATGTCCCAAACAGAAAGACTATTCTGTATATATAAAATAATGCTTTTTTAAGGCAGAAAGGAACACAATTATGTAAATGCCTATGTCCGCACATGTGTTCGTAGGGGTTTAGAGAAGGTTTATACTTTAGCGTCATTTGACGTGTTACGACTGGCAACTGGCATATATTATTCTGTAAGGAACAAAACACAGTTTCTAGGAGTGCCTTGTACTCCTCACTCTACTTTTCTCTAAGTTTCAAATAGCATCAGAATAAAAAAACTGAAATATTTATTTTTTTTAAAGATGTATTTATTTATGCATACAAAATAGAAGCAACAGTTTTTCCCCTAAGAAATGAAATAGAAACCAATAGAAATACCCTCCTAAACTGAAAAGGAAACCAACATACCCATGAGAACAGTCAGGTGAGAGGGGCAGAGTGACGCCTTGGGCTGGCCCTCCCTCTCTAGCCCAGGACAGGGTGGAGGGAGAGCCCTTCTCCCCTGGGTAATTTACCAAACCCAGGGGGATTTTTAAACTGGGCCCTCCAGTACCTATGCAGGGACTTCTGAGACTCTGCGGACCTTTGACATTTTAGGAAGATGTTGATATTTATATTTTTGTGTGTCCATATATTTTACCAGACTATCAAAAGGGTCTATGACCTAAAAGAGGCTAAAATCCACAACTTTGTTTCATCTTCTTAAATGGTTTGCTTGGAGATATGATTTCAGCAGGCCAGCCCACTTGCTGAAGACACTAACTAACAGGCAAGGGTCACACAATAATTTTTATTAATATTAATATATATTACATTCTATATGAGTAGATGGTAATATACTATATTATACACAAATATGCATAGTTATTATATGTTAATATATATTGCATGTGTATATGAAATACTAAGAAATATATAAATGTAAAGTAAATATAAATTAATTATAAATTTTGTTATATCATATAAATTATTATATATAAATATAAATAAATATACAGATGTATATGTATATTTTTTAAATTTTTAATAAAGATTTATTTATTTATACACACAAGCTGGGGTGCAGGCCAGAGGTGCAGGGGGTGAGAGGATTCACCAGAGACAGAGTGGGGAGCAGAATAGGCAGACTGACTGAAATATACTGCTGAGGGGAGCAGCGGGCGAGACAGGAGAGGTCTGCTGCGCCATGTGGGAAGCTCCCTGGCCGGGTATCAAACTCGTGCTGCAGTGGCTCTGGATAGCTTCACAGGGCTGTGCTTAACCTGCTGCGCAACCAGGGAGACCCTATATTTTATGTTAATATATAATATTCATTATGACATAAGTCTCAAGAAAAATGAGAAAAACCTAAACAGTCATACTAGTTGAAATGATCATTTTTGCTTTTCTCCTTTTTATTCATTTCTAATCACTGCATGTCCTACAGTGAACATGCATTGTTTTGGCAATAATAAAATGCTATTATGAATACATTTATTATTATAAATATAAATATGTATATAGATGGCACATAGACGAAGCCTGGAAAGAACCACACCCAAAATATTAACAATGTTTATGTGTGAGTACTGTGGTTATGGGTTTTTACACTTTCTTCTGCGAGTTTATCAGGAGTTCTTAAATTTTATTACTTTTGGAATAAGGAGAAATTAAATTGAAGCAGTAAGAAATCACTTCCCTCCTGTTGAACAATTTTAACATTTTTTTATTTTATCTGCCCCGCTGGCATCCCCCTTATAACCCCACCTGTCCCCCAAGTGGCCCCACACTCATTGCCTTGTTTGGGGGAAGGAGGTTTGCCCAGGCATGCTGGGGCTGATTTTCTCTGGGAAGCCAGCCCCTGAGGCACTTGGGAAAACCTTCACACACACTCTGTTTCTGTTGCAGCACCAAGGCCTGGCACGGGTCAGGCCAGCTGCGGAGGGCACCTGCCCAGATGCAGGGTTTTTCTAGCAAAAGAGAAGTAAGGTGAACAGAGGAAAATGGAACTCTGACCTCAGGCAGTTCCTGAGCTCCAATTCCCTGCATTGCCCCAAGCTGGCTCCCTAACCACTCTGAGCCTCAGTTTCCACATCTGCAAAATGGTACAGTGATAGCCCATTTCAGGAGGTTACACAATAGAAAGACATGTTAATAAAACATCACGCAAAATAGGAAAGTGTATCCACGCCCCCTCCCTAAGTGAAAAATTGATCAAGAACCTCACAATCTCACAGTAAGTTGACCTCATCCTCCCAAGTCCCCCTCCGGGGCCTGGAAGGCGCCTGAGACCCCTGCGGCCCTGCTGCCCCAGCTTTCACACGGAGGGAGGTGCCGCTGCTCTTCTCCCAACCGGCACCCCATCTGACTCACCCCAGACACAGAATGTGAGTGGGACAGGAAGCAGTGTTCCACCAATGAGTGGAAAGGGGGAGGAGGGCCACTTCCTATACAGCCCTAAGAGGCTATTTCTCCAGCTGAGACACTCCTTCTAGCTTGGGGGCCCCCTGACTTGTCTCTGACTTCCACACTACCTCCTCCAAGAAGCCGGCCTCACCCTTCCTCCGCACAGCCTGAGTGGGTCCTCCTCTGGCTCCCTCACACCCTGCTCACCCCATCACAGCACACGTGGCAAGGGCCACTGCAGTCACCCATTTGCTTGCGCAACCCGACACTGCCCCCACCCTCACCCCCACACCTCCCCTAGAGACAGAGCTGGGAGGAGATCAGGGGCTGTGTTTTATTTGTCCGTATCTTGAGCATCTAGCACAGGGCTCCCAACGGGCTCCAATAATCTGGTGCATTAGTAAATGCCTAACTCTCGGCACAGCCGTCTTTCACAGAGAGGGTAAGAATGTGGGCTGTGGGTCCAGACAAACTTCCATCCAATCCCAGCTCCCATTTCCTCGGCGTGGGCCATGGGCCAGTCGTTCCTCCTTGGCCTCGTCCTCTGATGGAATGGGAATGACAATCCCACCGCTGGTTGGGGGAGAGTTCAGGTGACGGGCTCAGGAAGGAATCAGCTCGGCGTGGGCTGCACACAGCAAGCACTCCCTAAATGCCCTCAGTCCTCCTGTTTCCGCAGCCCCTGGAGGGTGGCAGCCAGAACCCTCTACCCACTCAGGAGCCTGGAGACGATAGAGGGCTGGCCCGAGGGGTGCCTGAGTTGCTGGGCCTCCAGAGTGGCCGGTCTGGTTTCCTGGTCTGGACTCTCACCTCCTAGAGGAGAGGAGAAGCCCACCTCAGCCTGGATCACCCCTACTGGGCCTCAAAGGCTGGGGCTCCCTCTCTCCTTGCCAAGAATTAGCCTATCACATCCTGTGAAACTCAGGTGGGTGACTCAGAGACAAGGCGGGCCGCCGTGCTTGCTGCTCCCAGGGCCGGGCTCATGGGCAAGGCCAAGGCGTGGGCCCTCCGCGCACACCACACCCCACTGGGACCCCAAAGCAGCTGGGAGCACCCCTTCCTCCCTCTTAGAGGAGCCAGAGGAGTCCTCCTCCCCCACTCTCTCTCCTCTTTCCTTTTCTTTCCACTTGTCTAGCCTGTTGTTTCCTCTCCCTTGTGAAACATGAGAGCTGTCATTAGAAATTACCACGACTGTCTCCCAGCTGACAGTGGGCAAGCTGAGGAGCCTCTCTCGGCACTGACTCATTTGGCTTCTCACCAATTCTTCCGCTGCTGCCCTCCTGCTGGGACAGCGGGGCCAGATGTGTTCACACCCAAATCACAATGGCTGTTTCTGGAAAAATTCTGGCAGGGTCTTCCTACAGCAGCAGTTCTCAGGAAATGGTCTGGGGACCCCAAAACCTGTGGATGGGGTCCAGAAGGTCAAAATGATTTTCATAATAGTACTGAGGTTCTGCCTTTTTAACTTGCATTCTCTCACAAGCATACAGTCGAATTTTCCAGAAACCACATGACCGGGTATTACAACAGGTTGAATGCAGTCGTGGATACAAGAATCTATCTTCGATTAAACTAGACTTTGATGAGAATTGCAAAAATGTTAAACAAGGACCTCTTCTCACTACGTTTTTTTTTTAATTTGGAAAATATTCCTTAGAAAATATGTTTGTGTCACCACATGATGTTTATCTTTACTTCAAGTCAGGGTTCCTCAACTTTGGCACTCTTGACATTTTGGGTCAGAAAATGCTTGGTTGTGGGCACCATCCCGATGTTGTAGGGGACTCGGCGGCTGTCCTGGCCTCTCCCCGCTGGATGCCATCGCGTACACCCCTAGTTGTAACAAACCACACTGTCCCCAGATATTGCCAGTTGTCCCCCTGGGAGGCAAAATTGCCCCCAGTTGAAAACCACTGCTTTGAGTGAGTAAGTGCATGGTCTTCACATTTCTCAGATTCCATTTTTAACACAAAAATGAGCCATAGCCCACAAAGCCCTCGATAAATTTCAAGAGTGTAAGTGTGCTCCTAGGATTAAGAAGTTTGAGATCTTGGGCCTCCCTGGTGGCTTAGGAGTTAAGTCGCAGCACTATGAAGCTATCAGCAGCCACTGCAACAGGAATTCAATCCTGGGCCAGGGAGCTTCCCACATGGCACCGCAGACCTCTCCTGTCTTGCCTGCTGCTCCCCTCAGCAGTGTACTTCAGTTGATCTGCCTGTTCTGCTCCCCACTCTGTCTCTGGTGAATCCTCTTATCCGCCCCCCTCCCACCTCTGGCCTGCACCCCAACTCGTATGCATAAATAAATAAATCTTTAAAAAAAAAAGCAATTTGAGAACGACTGCCCTAAACAACACACAAGCCCCGAGGGGCTTGCAGGTGGGGACAAAGAGGTCCTTCCTGCTGGGTTGCAGCCAGAGGGGTGAGTCAGCCTCCCCAGGGGAGGGGGCCTTGTTTTCCTTTTAAATAACATTCGTTTTGCTTCCTCAGAGAAACAGAAATCAACACACACTCAGGGTAAAAGCATACAAAAACATAGGGGATGTGAAGAAACCCCCAATTATTCTACCACCCACGGAGTGAGCACACACCTCATTTTGAGTCTTTGTAAAGTGTGACACCAACATTATAGCAGCACCGGGAATGGCTTTTCCCCCAAGCTCAGCCCAAGCCCCTCCTGACACCTTCCAAGCTTCCAAAACTCCAGCAGCAGGTCCCTGACCACCAGCGAGATCTCCAGAATCCCCCCCGCAAAGCCAACTGCTTCCCTGTTCACACCTGCCCCTTAGCCTCCTGGGCCCCTGGATAGCAGCCCAAGAGTCACCTTTTGAGTGCAGTCCTTTAACCTAGGACTTTGCTCCCTAACAGACCCCCTGGAAGTATCTGCAACTTTCCTGCTTAAAGCCCTGTAGGTTGCCCTTCTCTGTAAGTTGAAGTCCTCAGGCATTTTCACGAGTTCATAACAATAACTGCCAGTAACTGTGGGCTCCCTATGCGCCAGGCTCTGTGCTGGGTGCTCCATGTACTCGTCCCATCTCATGACAGGCCATAGGTGGGCATTATTTTTCCATTTACAGACCAAGAAAACAAGATACGGACAGGCTAACTGACAGGCCACAAAGCTCAGATTATAGGCACAAATTTGGGGGGGGGGGTAGGGGTAGAAGTGGTGTTATTCCTTCTAGAAGATCACTCTTTGAATAGACCAAGTGCCTGATCAAGATGGGGTACAGGAGCCAGATGTGGCTCTTCCTTGCTGCCTCCTCTTTGTGAAGACTGGGGTGAAGTCAAGGAGAAAAGGCAGAAAAAAGGATGGGGGCAGGAGCACACAGCTCAGCAGGGTTTGTTTCTTTGTTCTCCATTACAAAGGTTATCCCCAAGGGGCTGGGTCAGTCACTAATGGCTTGTGCGAATAATTTGTGATCTTTATTCCAGGATATAATCCCATTTGAGCCTCATGACAGTTTCTTTGGGGTAACATGGGCATAATTTTTAGGGGCTCAGAGCTTGCGCTATGACGCCCTGTGGATTTGGGTACAAATCCCAGCTCAGCCACTTCATGAGATGTTGGACAACCCTTCCACCTTCCATTTCTACATCCTTAACAGAGGGGTTCAACCAGGGGTGTTGGTGCCAGGGATTTTTGGCAATGTCTGGAGACATTTTGTTTGTGACAACTCGGTGGGGGGTAGGGGAGAGGCTGTTTCTGGCGTCTAGTGGGTAGAGGCCAGGGATGATGCTAAACAACCTGCAACACACAGGACACCCCACAACCAGGAATTACCCAGCCCCAAATGTCAACAGAGTCGAGGTGGAGAGCACTGGTCTGTAATGTGCACCGCATGGGCTGGCTTGGGATCACTGGGGATGTGCCTATAAATCACCTGGCAACATGAAGCCTGAAAGTGAGTTTCAGTAAAACCTGCCATCACCCTGGAAGTGGAGCCCAAAGAGCAAGCCTGTAAAACGCAAGATTGTGTCACTGCAAAGGCAGAGCAACCTACTTAGTGAGCCAACGCGGTTCCCCAGACTTTGCGTCGTCATGGGGTCTTATTGTGTGATCATTCCTATTTTAGGGATAGGAAGCCCAATTTCCGATTTGAATCATTTCTGCCTGAGTTGGCTTTGTCTATAAACTAAGAATAACTGGGTGAAAAATGAGGAGCAGAGAGTACTTTTAGGAGAAAAGTCTGAGGTCTCAGTACATGAACTTTATACTGTCTGTCGTGTTTTCAGAAGTTGTTTATTCTCTGTTGCTTATTTCCTGGTTCACGGATGAGGCTGAGTGATATGGGGTCTGAAGAGCATAGGTATTATCATCACCTGAATAAATTCTGCCTGTTTGGAATGCACTGTATGATTTTTAATGTGCCTGGAAATGACTTCCGTAAGTTAGACTTACAAGAATTTTTTCAGCATATAGATATTAGGTGCCTATTAGTGGGTGCAGTGAGCCAGCCAGCAAAGCATCTTGACCTGAATACACACCTGAGCGTGATGAACAGTTATCCAGCTACTTATTCATTCATTCATTCATTCATCAAGAAATATTTAATAAACTCCAATGAGTGCCAGGCATTGTTCTAGGAATTCAATTACATTAAATCCTTTTAACTTTAAAATGACCATGCAAGGTAGGTCTAATAATCCCCACTCAACAGATGAAGAAACTGAGAGTCTGAATCCCCTTTTCAAGATCATACCACCAGGAAGGGTTGGGACTGGGCCTGAGTTCTCAGCCCCTCTTCCTCCCTTCCCCCACTCCCTGCCTCTCTCTTCCTACCCCCTTCCCAGGGCTTCTGGCTCCCCCAATGCTCTCTAAGAACCCTGTGCAAGGTGTTAGCTCTGCCTGGCCCTGGCAGCCGTGAAACGAGTATTTCGTTAAGCTCTTTACAAACTTGCCTGGTTCCACCCTTGAGAGATACCTAAGCGCCAGCCTCCCATGACAGAAGGAGAAGCCCAGCAATTGTGGGGCCCTGGCGACGCTGGCCTGGTGCCAACTGTCCCCAGCCCTAGAGTAAAGCCAGGCCTGGCTTCAGAGAGGGGGGCTGGCACACATGGACAGTGCATGAGAGCACAGCAATCAGGGCAGAGTGGACGCTTGAATGTCTGTGATGGAGGAGAGCTTTGCCTCTGGGGAAATGCCTGAGCCCTTGCCTTATTTGGTGGGAAAAGTGTGGACTTTGGAGCCACAGAGCCAACTCTGCCCCCTACTAGTGAAGTCATCTTGAACAAGCCATATAATCTCTCTGTTCTTCAGTCTTCTTATTTAAACAAGGGGGATGATAACCCTACCTATGAGGATTAAATGAAATCATGTCCTATTCAACAATGTAATTTGACAACATACAACACGCATGTTGAACACAACTATATTCAACATACAGTTGCCAGGAATATGAAAAGTACAGCACAGGTAGCTCCCCATCTGCTCTCCTGGACCCATGCAGACATCACTAATAGATGACAGAACTCTTTCGCACCAAACCCAGCCATAGCTTCAGCTTCCCACTCAAAGCAGTGTCTGAAGCAGCCACCTCCAAAGGATAGATTGATGTACCTGATAAACTATTACAAAGTTAGTGATTTAAAATAAGCATGATGTTGTGAGTTAGGAGCTCATGTAGGGATTGGTGGGGAATTCGTTGGCTCCATGTGACATTACTGATGTTGCTTGATTCAGCTGGCAGTCAGACTCATCTGAAGGGCCCATCAGCTTTATCCACATTCCTGGCAGCTTGGTGGGGGACTTCTGTGGGGCTGAGTTCCTCTGGACCCCCATCCCTCTCCACTTGGTTTGAGGTTTCTGCACGTGATTTCACCAGCCTGGACAATGAGACCTTCCTACACACAGCAGTTCAAAGTTCCTGGTGGCAGCAAGTAGAAGCTGGAGTCTCTCCAGGCTGTGCCAGAACCTACAGAGCCTCACTTCTGCTGTGTTCTGTTGTCAAAGCAGTCACAGACCCACCTGGGTTCAGAGATTAGGGAAGAGGCCCTCCAGCTCAGCCCTCCATGGAGGAATGTTCAAGATCTATAGCCATCTTTAATCTGCTGCAGCACCAAGAGGCAACGTGTCTGCCACGCCCCCAGAGCAACCAGCAAACAGGGCCATTCTCGTCTCTCCCTGGCACTCTCGGTCCCCATCTGGACTTACTGAGAACTCTCCTTGTGCCACTAACAGGCCCTGGTGCCAGCCTCCAGGAGCTCACTGCAGGTCTGGGAAAATGGATCATGTTTCATAAAGAATCAGCAATGGGTCCAAGTGACTTAGCAAGTGCAAGAAATACTTGAGATGCTCAGAGGAGGAAAATATGGCTTCCATCTGTAGAAAGATTGGGGAGATGGGCTGCGTTTTAACATGGGCAACACTCCACAGCTGGACTCTCATATTCAATGAGCATTTATCAGGTGCCTGTTTTGTGCCAGGAACTGTCTTTGACCCTTAGCAGTGGACCAGACAGGCCCTTCTCTTAACGAGCTGACCATGCTGGTTGGGGAAGACTATTAATAGCCAAGGTCATGAATAATGACATAGTTTCTGATCATGATAAAGGCCGTGAAGAGAATGAAGTGGGATAAAGGGACCGAGAGAAACTGGGGTAGGGGAGGACATTATAGGGTGAGGAGTCGGGGCCAGTCCCCCCACCCTCTACAACATGGCTGGTGAGAAAGCACCTGCCAGGTGGCCCCCAGGCTGGGTAGGTGTCCACCACGGTCAAAACTGGGGGTGGCAGTGGACTCGATTCTGCCTGAGGAATGGGAGAAGGCTGCTGGGCGAAGGCAGGGGCAGGCAGGGCCTGGGCAATGAGTCCGGGGAGCCCCTGAGTGGGAGTTTGTGTTTGACTCAAGTTCCCTCTGGCTGCTGTAAGAATCCCCCTGGCTGCCTGTGTACAGGGGCTAGAGGGGCAGGATGGAATCAGGGGCCCGCGAAGCTGCAGGGGAGACTTGGGCTACTAGAAGTAGAAGGAAGGAGAAGAAAGGGCTGCACCTTGGGAGGCGTCAGAGCATTTGCTGACGGACAGGTGTGGACACCAGAGCCTGGGGTCTGACTGACCCAGGAGGAGGGTCGGAGCTCCCATTTCCTGAAATGAGAAGCCTGCTGAGGACAGACAGATGGCATTATTGCAGTGTGAGTTTGCGCTTCAAATTTTCAAGCGCCTACAAGGCACAAAATAACAGTTATCCTTTCAGAAAGTCCTTGGTGAGCTGGCTTTGCACAGCCCAGGGCACTGCGGCTCGGGAGTTGCTGCCCAACCCTACAGTTAGCAAGAAAGGCCGGTGTGCACCCCAGACCCGGTCAATTCCAAACCCCCGCGCCATGTTCCACATCAGTGGTTCTCAACAAGGGGTCACTTTAAACTGCCCCTAACCACCCTGGGGTGGCCTAACAATGTCTGGAGATGTCTTTGGCTGTCACAGCTGGGGGTGCAGTAGGCCTTTGGTGGACAAAGGCCAGATTCGCTGCCCAGCATGTTGTGGTGAGCAGACCGTGTGTGGACAGGCAGAGAACTGTGTGGGTGGGGTCCGGGTGGGGTGTGATTTTCGTGACTTGAACAAGCAAAGGTCCGGGGCCCAGAAAGCCTGTGTGGGTAAGGAGAGTCCAGGTTGGCCAAAGGGTAGTGCAGGTCACCAGCAGGGAGAGACAAGGGGAGACGGGACCCCAACAGGGCTGCAGGCTGGAGGTGGAGGCAGGTGAAGCAGCCTGGACCCCTCAGCAGGCAACAGGAGGCCCCAAGAGGCTAACCCTGGGAGGGGCATTGGCAGAGAGCACACTTCCCTTTCTGCTCCCAGGAAAACAGCTGATCACTCCTTCACACTAAGGGATAAATGACAGAAGACTGACCTTGTGACCTTTTCCCGGCTGTTTGTATTTTAACAATGGCAAAGTCTTAAGCCAAAGAAATGAGGCAATAATGGTGGAATTTCAGGCATCACCAGGATGAGTCTGGGCAGAGAAGTCTGTCAGTCATTCACAGCCTGGATGAAGGAGGGCAAGAGACTGGGCTGGATTTAGGAAGCCCAGGTAAGGAAGTGCACAGGTAAGGAAGTGCACAGGTAAGGAAATGCACTGCCTTCCCATCGCTCCATTTCCAGAAGGCCCTCAGGATTCTGTGCCAGGCACTGTCACCAGCCTGTGAAGGTGGCTCTGCTATTGAGGAGAGAGGGGACCCTCAAGGGTGATGTGCTAAATCCTAGAACTCAGGCAGTGCCCCTCTGGGCCTGTGTTGTCTTGACCACACCCAGAAACCACAACAATGGCTGTCACTTATTGAGCACTGACTTTGCCATTCTGAGCTTTACATAAATTAACTCAGTGGGGCCTCCCTAGTTGCACTAAGGGTTAAGTCTCAGCACTATCAAGCTGTGGGCAGTCACTGCAGCACAAGTTCGCTCCCCAGCCAGGGAGCTGACCCACATGGCGCAGCAGACCTCTCCTGCTTCGCCCACTGCTCCCCTCAGCAGTGGATTTCAGTAGATCTGCCTGTTCTGCTCCCTGCTCTGGTGAATCCTCTCACCCACCTCTCCCACACACCTCTGGCCTACCCCCTAGCTCTTGTATGCATGAATAAAAAAATATTTTAAAAAACACATTAACTCAGCCATTCTGCATGACAAACGGGTCATTATTACCATTATCACTCCCATTTTATAGATTAGGAGGCTGAGACACAGAGAGGAAATAAACCTGCCGGAGGTCACACAGCTGCCAAGTCTATACTCAAATCCAGGACCCCTGCTCCCGAACCCACACTCTTTCCCATGACTCCACTGGAAGCCCAGGCCTTGTGAGAAGGAGGAAGAGGGGCGAGGGGGGCAGCTGTGCAGCTCCAGGCCATTTCCAGGGTTTCCCAGCAAACCACTCTCGATGGGAGATTAACACTCTGGGAATCACAGACACCAGGGATGGGGTAGGGGTGGGAAGGCACCAAGAAAGAAAATACAGGACACATTCTTGGCTTAGGGCCAGTTGAGAAAGTTAAAGAAAAGGCCAAAAAAAAGTCTCCTTTGGGGGCTGGTGCTGTTTTGCAAGGTGTTGTCTTTCTACTCGGCTGTATTTGCTTTGCCAAGCTGGAACGCTTTTCTGAAATCCAGCAGTCTAGGAGGCCCAGGGCTGTTTGCCTAGGGCCCCGGGCCAGAGCAGGTGGGGAAAGCGGAAGGCAGGGCGCTGTATCACCCCCAGGCTCTGTCCAGCTGTGCCTGGGAGGGTCTGCCTCGGGAGCTGAGCAAACAAGAAGAGGCTGACAGAGAGAGAAGCCGTGGAAGCAGCTGGGAGCCGGGAGACAGGTGATCTTCCTGGTCCCATTCCTACACTGACGCCTTCCTCATCAGTGCCCCCCTCTGGCCCCCAGACTTGTCACAGGGCCAGCTGCCCACTGGGCCACTTTTTTGTCTCATTAACGTCTCAAGCTTAACCTGATCTGAAACGTGACCATCACCTCCATAACTGCTCACCCCCCAGTTTTTCCAGACCAGAAAGGAACTTGGGTCAAAATTCCAGAAGTAAGGTGAACTCTCCTTGTATTCCTCCTGGCCCACATCCCACACTTCCATGGGCCCACTATCAAAATATGTCCTCATCTGACCACTCCCCACCTCCACCGGGCTGGCCAGCCCCAACCACTTCTAACCTGGCCTCCAGTCCGCCCCTGCCCTTCCGCAGTCCATCTTCACACGGTGGCCAGAGTGGTATTTTAAGAATGTAAATCAGATCGTACGACTCCCTTGCTCAGATCTTCCCACTGGTTCCCACTAGGAACAAAAGCCACGCTTCTCACCTTGACCTCCAGATCTTGTCTGACCTGGTCCCTGCTAACTTCTCTTTCTGCATCAGCCCCCACTGTCACGCTTGTTCCCTGTGCACACTTGGTTTTGCTGTCGGTGCCTTCTTCTGCATGAGTTGGGGCCTCTCCTTTACTGTTCTCCCCCCAGAACTTCCCATGGCTCCCTCCTTCCCATCATTCACATCTCAACTCAAATATCACCTCCTCAGAGAGGGCCTCTACGATTACCATGGCTGATCACTCCCTGCTTGTATTTCCCTTTATAAAATCTTCCAATGACTTGATTATATTAGTATTTTGAAAAAGCAGCTTATAAGGAAAAAAAGACAGGGGGAGGGCAGGGTGACTGTGGGAAGGCAGTTGATAGGCTACTGCACGGAACCTAACAAAAACTGATGAAGTTTAGACGAGGTAAGACCAGTGTGAATGTCTAAAGTAAAGGAGTACCGGGAGAATTTCCCTCTGTTGTATGAATTATTTTCATACACTGGACATGCATTTTTAGAAAAATGTATTTCTTTAAAAATATTAGGTTCTAAAAATGAGATGGTTCCACCCCTTATTACGTCCATTCCATGGTCATTACCTCCTCACTGCCATCACCACCATCGTTCCCCCCCCCACTATCCTCACCTCCTTCATCCAAGAACCAGGCAGTTCAGCAGAGTGCTTACAAGCACAGATTCAGAATAGCCCTCTCTAGTAGAAATATGAGTCACATATATAATTTAAAATTTTCTAGTAGCCACATGAAGTAAAAACAAAATGTCAAATTCATTTTAATATAGTTTATTTAACTCAGTATATCTAACATATCATTTCACCATGCGATCAATGCAAAAATATTAATGAGAAATTTTACATTCCTTCCTACCAAGACTTCAAACCCTGGGATGCATTATGTGCTTACAACACAATTCAGCTCAGACAAGCCATATTTCCAGTGCTCAGCGACTACACGTGGCTGGAGGCTACTCGATCGGACAGCACAGCCCTAAGCCACACTGCCTGAGCTAGAATCCCAGCTCCATCACACTGTCTGTGGGCAGGTTATCTAACCACTCTGGACTCACTTTCCCCCATCTGTAAATTGGGAATTAAGTGAGTGAACATGTGCACTGTGTTTACTTCAGTGCCTGGCACAGGCAGAGCTATGTAGTATTAGTTGTTGTTATTCTTCCAGAAACCTGGAAGCTGTTCAGAAGGTCTGTGTGTGTGCTGGGGGAAGGGAAAGGGGGACGCTATCTAAAGAGGGGGAAATCCACAAGAACCGGTATAGCCAGAAGCCAGAAGCAATGGAGGAGAAGGGATTTAGTCAGATCTAGTCTTTGAATGGGAAAAAGAAAGTGGAGAGAGTTTGGTGGAGGGAAGGAGAGCAGGGTCAGGGCAGACACCTGTCTGGTTAAGAGAGAGGGTAGTATTGGTTAAAGGGCAAAGAAGGAATTGGGCAGTACCATACATAGGAGGCGAGACCCAAAAACAGGGTGAGGGACCCCAGCAATCATGTCCTGTCGCACCTCATCTGACAGTCAAGAACACTGGGGTCACGGAGGAAAGTGACTTGCTAGGGAGCTTTGGAGGCACAGCGGAAGCTGGACCAAACACACCTCCCTGTTCACTGCGGGAGCACCCAGGGAGTCCATGCCTCGGCCTCTGAAACTGCATCACGCTCCAAGGCGGTGAGACGGGCAGGTCCTGCTTCTCTTCCACCCATGCAGAAGAAACCCTGTAGGTGACCAAGCCTCCTGTTCCAAGGTCTGAACACCCAGAATTGATCCCAACTTCCTCTTGCTGAAGTTAATGCTGAATGCACTCTATGCAGAAACTGGCCTGCAGGTTACAAGGACCCCCCACCCCCACCCCAAACACACCCTTACCTCTACCCCTACCAGGACTGCTTAGAGACAGGATACAAGGATCCAACCACTTCTATTCTCTGGTCAGTAATTACCAGGCCTTATCTGGGCAGCAATAACATGCAGTGTCCACTAGCCAGACCCCCATCTCTGGGTGACTGGCCTTCACGCAGGTACTCATCAGACTTCCCCTGGGCTCACCGGTGAGCAGTGAGCTTATCCAGCAGTGGCCAAGTCCATTTCCACTAAGAAGACTCTGACCAAGACCACCCAGGGTGCAGACAAGGTTCTTGGCTGGTGAGACCCTCTGCAAAAGTCATCCATGAGGGGGCCTCCATGGTGGTGCAACGGGCTAAGTCACAGCACTATGAAGCTCTCCAGAGCCACTGCAGCACGAGTTCAATACCCAGCCAGACCCAGCCAGGGAGCTTCCCACATGGTGCAGCAGACCTCTCCTGTCTCCCTGCTGCTCCCCTCAGCAGTGTATTTCAGTAGATCTGCCTGTTCTGCTCCCCACTGTCTCTGGTGAATCCTCTTATTCCCCCCACACACACCTTTGACCTACACCCCAGCTTGTATGCATAAATAAATCTTTTTAAAAAAAAGTCATCCATGAGGAGTGTTGCCTGCTTTTGTCATCTGAAATAATTTGGTTCCTATTTTCTATTCTGTTCATATTATTTCCAGAGCTCTCACATTGGGTGTGGCCATTTTTAATTGTTTTTATTAATGAAATAATAAATAATATTTGTTATAAACAACACAAATAATCTTATTATTAATTTTCAATTATTAATTTAATCATGACGCCTTCTTATAGATGATCTATGAGCTCCCTTAATTTACCATAGTAATTCAGCCCTGGCCAAGATCAAACTAGCAGTTTCTGTATGTATCTGGTCATGTGGAGACAGAGCTGAATTCTTATTGGACAGTATGCACAGGATCAGGATATTGCTGAGTTCTAATTGGATAAGCATCTGGGGAACTGATTGGGTAGCAGCTAGGGATTAGGAAATTGTTGAATTCTGATTGGCCCAATCAGAACATAGCTAGGCTTTAATTGGATAAACTGTGCAAGAACACCCCACTGCTGAATTCTGATTGGTTGACTGTACTTCTACCTAGATATTCCATTGTGAGCTCATGAGGCACCCACATGAGATGTTGTATTGCAAAACTCAACCAAAGAGCAAACTGGAAGCTGCTCACCTTTAGTTTTGTCATTGTTCTAATTAATGTCAGACAACAAATAGGAAAATGACTCAGCAGGTGAAAAGTCTCTTTGAAGGGAAAAGTCCCTTCAAAAGAAGATTGAAAATAGTCCACAGTTTTGTGAATAATAAACTCACTGCCCTTATGGAAAAGGGCTGCCATTTGTGGGGCACTTCCCACAAGCCTGGAGCTGTGTTTGACAAGCTTTATCTCATTGAACCCCCACAACAACCCTACAGGTGAACCGTATGCTTATCCCCATTTCACAGATGAGGAAACTGAGATTCAGAGGGGGCAAGACGCTTACCCGAAGACATGTGCTTAGCAAGAGTCTCAGTTGGGATTTACACTCAAATCTGCCTGATTCCAAAGTCCATATTCTGACCTCTTTACCCCGATCTCCTGGGCAGTGCCCAGCACCCAGTGTGCTGCTTCCCCCCAGCAGGTAGAAGAGGTGTTTAACTGACCCAGAGTCTGCACTCAAGCTGAGCGCATCCGCCAAATAGCCAAACACTCCCAATCTGGTGGGTAAACAGCTGCCATCCCAAGCAACCCAAGGACCTCCCCCAACCCTCCTTGGCACTCCCAGAGGCCCTCGCTCCTACCCTCAAATCTTCCAGGCCTCCCTCCGAGCCAGTGAGTACATGGCTAATGCCCAGCCCACTAAAACATCCATACTGACAACATACTGGCCAGTGCTTGTGCCACAGGGGCGATGAGGATTTGACAAGCTGGGTTTGAACTGTGTGGCTCTATTCACACAGGAATTTATTTTCTATCCACTGGTTCTACATTTATGGATCCAACCAACCTCAGAGGTTGGTGAGTTGAATCCCTAGATAGGGGGCAACTGTAAGTTCTACTCAGATTTTCAACCTGGGGTGTGGTTTGGCACCCTACTTTGGTCAAGAGTCCACTGTATTTTTAATATTACTCTGGATAATGTAGTATCTGTGACTGGACAGATTATTATGAATTAACCCAGCGAACGACCTGAATACCCTCACTTACTTCCAGAATAATAACTTGCTAATTGTTTTTGCGAATTTGCTGAGCTCATGTACAGACAGTGCAGAAGCTGATGGGGAAAAGCCCTCAGTCCATGGTAGTAGGTTGTGTTATTGTTTTAAGCCATTGCTAAGCTGTTCTTTCTAGGATATTCTATATCCCAGCATTTCCTAAAGGATGCTCAGTAGTACGCTAGGCCCATGAGATGCTCCCCTATAAAACATTCCCAAATCAAGTAGATTTGGGAAACTGCAGATGCTGTGAGATTTACAAGTGCACCAACAGTTAAGGGTCTGAGAAGTCTTGCAGGGCAGAAATTAGACAAGAGTCACTTAGCCCCTGAATCCTGTGGTCCCAAGTCTATTTGACTACACAACTCCCTTGCTCTGAAGGAAGAAATCA
>PVIJ01000256.1:0-42003 GCA_004024925.1 Scalopus aquaticus
CCCTACCTTGGACCACCCTGCATTATCTAATGTTACCTCCCCGTGATTTTCACCCTATTTATGCTCTTCCCCTGGGAACAATAAACGAGACTTGATCAGACTTCTTGACTTGTCTCCACTCTCTCGCGTACCCCTGTCCCTTGCTCCCTGCTTCCTCCTCAGGTGCAGCGTTGATATGGACTCGCGGGCCGAGTCACATTCCAAATGTCTCTGTCTGTCTCCTTCTTATTTGCTTCTTAAATCTCCCCTTGTCTTGCATTATTTTTTCTACTTATGTTTGTCTGGAACTCTTTCTTTTGCATTCTTGGATGACTAGATATTTCAATATTTGCCATATGCAGAGTTGTAACAGAGAAGCTTCTGCAAGCAAAATTGTTTTGTTTAGTAAACAAAAACACCCTCCTAAATGGAGAATATATTTGCACATCATATATCTGACATAGAGCTGATATTTAAGATACATAAATAATTCATACAACTCGACAAAAAAGAATACATATAACCCAATCAAAAAATCAAGAGAAAGCTAAAGCAACATTTCTCCAAAGAAGACATAAATGTGGCGGAGAGGCACATGAAAACATGCTTATCAACACTAGTCACAATGTGAGAATGGCCCTTATTGAAAAGACTAGAAATAGCAAGTGATGGTAAATATGTGGAGAAAAGGGAACGCTCATACATGATCAGCCCCTATGGAAAATGTCGTGGAAGTTTTGAAAATATTAAAAATAGATATATAATATGATCCAGCAATTCCACATCCAGCTATCTACCTCAAGAATGTAAAAACACTAATTCAGGAGATATGCACTAGTGTTCACTACAGCACTATTTAAAATAGACAAATTATTGAAAGAACCTAAGTTCTCAAGGACAGAGGAGGGATTAGAAAAAAGTGTTCTACCTGCACAATGTAATTCTACTCAGTTATAAAAATATGAACTCGTGGGATTTGTGCAACATAGATGAAACTGAAGGGGATAATGGTAATCAAAATAAGTCAAAAAGAGAAAGACCAATATTGATGGTTTAAATATTTATGAAATATAAGGAAACAAAACACAAGGTCTACCAAAACTAAAGCAAAAAAGAAAACTTCGAAATCTGAATGTAGAATTGAGACTACAAGGTGGGAACAGAGAGGGGAGAAACCAAAGCGAGGAGGGAGATGATGGTAAAGGACTCTGGATGTCTTGGTGGTGGTGGTGGGGGGTGGTCCCATGTATCTGAGGAAGTGATATCCTATGCCTCTGATTCACATATATTATTGTAAAGCAAAATGTCACTCAATTAAAAAAAAAGAAAAAGAAAAATCAGTAAGATGAATCAGATGCGAAACTAAGACACAAAGAAATCAAATTATTTATGTAACATGACTAATTTGTGGTTTGGATTATAGTGGATGATTTGGAGATGTTGACTCCAGTGGGGAGGAAAGAGTTAGGTGAGACAGTGCTGTGCCTCTGTTGGCCGTGGGGGACATTAGTGATTAAAGCACATCATCATCATGACACACCAAGAACATCCCATGGCATAAGTCCTTGATAGCCTCTGGCTTAGGTTAGGTTCGCTGCTGAGCTTAGATTTACCACTTAATCTTTAAAATTGTTGTCCCATTCTGTTAAGGTTTTAATACAAAATTCAGACCTCAAAATTCAAGATTCAAATGAAATAAACATCCTTGGGAACCGAAGATTCAAGGTTCTACTCACCTCCCAGAAGAAGGGAATCTCTACAGCCTTTCTTTAAATGTCAACAGTGAGAGCAATGGCATCAACTGTGCATTTGCTACAAATGCAGAGCCTCAGCCCTCACCCCAGAATTTAATGACTGAAAATCTACAATTGAAAAAAGACATTAAAATTTGAGAAGGTATTCATTTAAGGTAAGTGAAGACAGACAATAAATTTCAGTCTTATCCTTTCCAGTTTATACTAATAAAGATTCCCAGATTAGTTTTCTTAACTTAAAACACCTTGTATGCCATATCTCTAATTAAAAAGACAACTTCAAAGTCTTTCATGAAATTAGAAGTTTTAAGGCATTCTAAATCCTCCACAATCTTGTTTCATCCTATGATTATGTAAACTCCCACTTGTTTTCTCTTTATCAATGCTTTACTAAAATTGTGGTTATGCAAATATATTGGCACTTTCTGGCCTCTCTAGTCCCTCTCTTGCTGTTATCTAAAATTTAAATGTTCCTCCTCTGGCTATAGAAGTATCACTTGCAATGTCCAACTTATTCATCACCTCGCCCATGAAATCTTCTCTAGTGTTTCCATCTTCGTCTTTTGATAATCTCCCCTCATCTTGTTCATACCTCCCTCCTGAGCTTTATTGTATGCTCCTTAATATATTCATTAATATATGCAAATTTGTATCTGTCATTTCACCTCTTTGAACCTCACTTTACTTGTCTGTAAAAGAGAGCTTCATTTACCTATTCAACAGGCTTATTGTGAAATAAATATGGAAAATTTTCTAAAAATATGAAATGTCATGCAAGTGTGAGATACTCATAATTTGTAGTTTCTTTGCTGAAACTTAAGACCCTCAGAGATAGGGATCATTTTATGCACTTTTATACTCTTCACAGAAAATGTATAATGAAAGTAAATAATAAGTTTAGAACAAATGAGTGTATGCATAAATACATTTTCATTTTCCCTATTTCCTATAGATATGAAAAAAATATAGTTTTATCACTTTATTTTCTTTCCAGGTACCAAAGTGTTTTTGTATCTCCTCAAAAACCTCAGTTTCACAGTGTCTTTCATTTCTTTAATCATCATTGTCTTTTGCAAACAATTCCAACCACCTAGATCGGTTAGCTCCAATGGTATGATTATAATTCCTGTTTCATTTCTACTAAGATATTCTCAGTATTTGAAACCCCTCTGGCTCCATTCATTCCTAGCTTTTCAACTGGAAAAATGGTTTAAAATGCATTCTCTTGAGTCAGATTGCCTAGATTGGAATCACAGCTATGCCACTCAGTGGTTGGGTAATCTTGGAAATTAGTTCACTCTTCCTGTGCCTATTCCTTACCTTTAAAAGAGCAATAGTAATAGAACTCAATTTATGTCAGTATTGAAAGGGTGGACATGTTAACACATGCAAAACCCTTAACATAATGCTTGTCATATAGTAAGTCTCAATTAATATAAACTATCTGCAAAGATAATAAAGATAATGAAAAACTTAAAATGCCTTTCAACTAACAAATTCTATATAGATTTTCTGCATCTTTAAGTGATATCAGCAAATAGGAAGAATCTTCTAATTTCATGGGAAAGAATATGCTTTCACGGGCACTGAAAGTTCATTTGCCATTCAATTATCAATTGGGTGTCACTGTTGTCAATTAAAGACTACTGGGGACCTCTGTTGATGAAAATAAAGGACTGGTGATGATTCTGGTTAGTTTGCATATTCTTAAGAGAGAGTTATGAAGAAAATATGGGAAGAAACATTTTCCTGTACAATTTATATCAATATCTCCAAATAAATGTGTTTGTAATAAACTAGCACAGAAGCATTAGTATTAACTAAACTTATTAAGAATTATATGTTTTTCTGATATATGAAAGGTGCTATCATGCTCCTACTTTAGCCTATTATTAAAAAGAATTTGAAATAATAAAAAAATAGCACTCTAAACCAGGGATGTGATTTCTAAATTTTAGGCAAGTCCAGGAATATAACAAGTGGCGTTTCTAATTAGACTATTTACAAAATGTTAGCTTAAAAACAAATTTTGGCAGAAAAAAGGAGTGACTGCTTGAAGTAAGATTTGTGCCCCCAGAGAGGTGATCATTATAAATGGTGTGAGATTTGTAGACGATAAAATGGAATGTATTTGAAAAAAAAAAAAAAGGTGGAACAAGTGAGTAATCCCCAAGAATAACTTTATTCTGGGGCAAGTGGATTTAATACAATGAGGCCATTAGCTTCACAGCTGTTTCTTCAGCATTTGCAAAGAGGTAGGTAGTGTTTTGTGTTTTTTGTGTTTTAGTTTTATTTCCATTTCACTCACACGATGCTTTTCAAAGAGAATTTGCCATTCTATTGCTACTCTCTGTGGAAGCTCATGGTATAGTAGATGAGACGTCAATAATAATTAATGAAAGAAATAATTTTTGTACATCTCCCAGAAGTCAAAGTGGATTGATTTATAAATAACTCCCATCAGATTTATAAGAAATATTGCATTTACAGTATCTCATGAAAGCATTCAACTTTCACTTTCTTACTGAAAAAATAATTTGAAGTAATTATCTTGGCTTGATGTCTCAGTAAAACACAGTTTCTGTGAAGTCAGAGCACTGGAGCTGCTTCTTTTTTCCCCTTACCCTTCAAGAATGATAGAGTTCAAGGAATTAAGTTGCACTTATGACAGAATTAAATAAAAGCATCCACTGTCGTCAACACAATGCAAATACTAATAATTTTAGGGCTCCATTTCCTTAAAATATGAAATAATTTTAGGTTAATGTATAAAAGTTCTCCTGTAATGATTTCACTTACAATTTCTCCATGGGAAAGCATTTATCAGCTCCAACTGGTTTTTCAACAGAAAAAATGCACTAGAAAAACAGAAATGTGACATAGTATTGCAAAGCAGGAGGGAGTATGCTTGAACAATAGGTAATAATGCATATTCTGCACTCTACACATTTACTATTATAATCTCTTTAGTTTGAATTTCTCAGAAGACAGAGTGCATGTGAATATTGGTACATGCAAACAGTGTCATACATAAGCTGTCTTAATAGGACATGCCATATAAATTCAAGTATTTAAAACTTAATCTATTATATAAATTTTTAAATAAAGTAAATTTTTAAATAAAGTGTATATATATATACATATATGTATATATATATATATATATATATATATATATATATATATGGAGAGAAAGAGAGAGAGAGAGAAAGAGAGAGAGAGAGAAAGAGAGAGAGAGAGAGTGAGAGAGAGAGAGAGAGGCCCCTACTTCCTCGTATATATGACAGGATCTTATTCACCAATATACTTATTTATTTTGTATTTCTCCTATAGGGAAAATACCCAATATTATTTCCAACTTTTATAGTTGTTTTTTTAGGACTGCTTTATGGATCACAGTTAAGGATTGCATGAAAAAGATCAGCATTTCAGGTAAAGTTTCTGAAGTTTTTGGCTTTCACTATGTAAAATTGGTTCAATGACTTCAAGTGAAATATTCCCCCTTCACTTGGATGGAAGCGTCCCATTAGCATTCTCCTCCAGATAGCAAGGCTTCTGGGTGTCCTCCATGTGTTTGAAAATGATATTGAGAGGAATTAGACCCTTTCCAGCTTCTCTGCTATCTTCTTTTTCCCTTTCCCCAACTCATTTTAAGCAAATTGCCTTAAAGTTTAGAACTATAAGACATCATAGACTGTTCCAGTAAAAGTTACACTATACTTTTGTCTTGTCCCTGGCCTGAAAATGTGCTTTTATCTGTTGAGACGACACATTCCAATCACCCAGCTCGTACGACTGACCTGTATGTCTGCAGTTTTCAATTTAGTCCATTATATCCCTGACCTGAGAAAAAAGACCGAGAGAATGGGAGGGCAGCAATTCTTTGGGGAGTTAAGAGAAAAAAAATCAGTGCTGAACAAGGACAGTTCAGACTTTTATTTTTTTAAATGAGGGTATAGGGAGCTAAATAAATAGAGTATAGGGGCTTGAAGGAGAATAGAAACTCCAGTGTTTCTGAATATTGTAAAGTTGAGAGACTGAGGAGGATATTTGCAGTCAGCTGAAACTGTCTTTTTCCAGAAAGGAAACAGGAATTATTTTAGAGCCCACATGTTGAATGGAAGCAAGGAATGAATGTTATTTCAATCTAACTGGAACAAGAGAAAAGTATCAATCTTAAATGACAATTCAGGTAAATACTACTACTATTGCTGTGATTACAATGATTATGTTGTACTATCACACTTTTTAGATGAAGAAGCTGAGTTTGATAATAACTAAATAGTTTATTCAAACCAAATTCTGTAAGTCTAGTTGTGTATAGAACCAGACTCGTTTAGACAATTTCATTTAAGAATGTCACATGGCGATCAGCTGCCACCGTGTTTTAATGAGCAGCTTTGCACTGGCAGTAGATAGTACTTTAAACTTGATTCTTGGTAAGCCCTTGCTTCAACTCATTCTTCAGCTCTACAGAGTTGGATTTAAGGATGAAAATCACAGCCTAGTTTTGATGTCCTTTAGTTGCCAAAGCAAACACGATATTCCTCTATTCAACCTTGCACACTTACATTGTATTAGACTCCAATCTGGGACTGAAGCAGAGTGAGGAAAGCAGACATGAGAATCACAGTCATGAAACCTATAACTTAGCAGGAAATACAACTAATGATTGAGTAAAGATAGAAACATATTCTTTAAATGTTATATGAAATATGAAAGAAAAGTTAATAGAGCAAAAATAGTATCTTCTTGGCACCTGATCTAGCCTGGAAGGGTCAAGAAAACATAGGCAAAATTTTAAAGGAAAGGGAGTTAACCAAATGAAAGGGGATTGTGTTAGGTCAAACAACATATACAAAGATGCTAAGGCATAAAGAAGATGCAGGGAAAATAGTATGGCAAGCACATAAGATTCAGCAAGGAAAGTGACATGAAATACGACTGGAACCTAATCCTGTAAGGTCTTACAGACAAGGTGAACAGATGAATCTGTTTGCCTGGTGGTCCTGGATTATACTTGTCCTGATATTAATAATAACAGTGCCTCCTTTCTCTTATAAAGTGTCTTGGTTTAGATAATAATTATATGATCACCTACTGGATACCATGTTATGATTTTGGTCATTATTATAATAACAAAGTCACAGCTGCTAAAGCATTCAACCATAAACTTGATCACATTTGGGTTTTGTAAAGGATTCCTCTCATTGCAATGGCAAGAACAGACTGGGCAGTAAAAATTACTGCAGAAGACTTTGACCCAATCCCTCAAGAGGCTTGAAACAGAATAGAATTAATCTCTTTCTCTGGTCTGTCATTTCCCAGTAAAATGTTTCCCTTATCCCAGAGGGTTGCAGCTTTTTCTATCTAAGGTTGACTAAGTCTATATAATGACCATAACTGATATATGATGTGCAAATAGTTCTGAGAACTTTACATGTAATCACTATCTTAATGTCAAACTATCCATGTCAAACAAGCATTGGTAGTATTTATGTTTTCCAAATGAAGAAACTAACTTCACTGAAATGAGTAAACCAATAAAAATTTAAGTCTGTGAAACCTGATTCCAAAGATTAGACATTTAATCATTAATTTTCAGCAGCATATGTGGTTGGTTTCCTTCTGTTAACCCCTACACAGGCATCATACCCTAACTTCAACCATCTCATTTGCAAGTACATGCACTGCTAGCTTTTGCCCACACTCCTTGTGTTTCCTAATCATTGTAAGGGACATTTTGAGAACTAAAAATGTGCACCCACACCCCACTTGACTCTGTGATCATAGTCTGTTTCTTGGGACCCAGAAAAGTAACTTACACTGAAACCAGGATATGCCATTCAACTGAGATTTTTCTATGTCTATGATGATGAACCTCCTACATGGGCAAGAGCAAAACATAATTTACCTTTGGGATACCCTACCATGGGCTACGCAGCTATAATACCTACCATAGACGAGAACATTTAATTCACGTATTCCATGCATATCAGCTTTGCTTTATTAACTAAATCCACTGTTCTCTATCTCATAATCCTATATGTCCCCAGCAAACCTGAGCTTAAATTACTCCTAAGGAAATAAAAAACAGTTTTCTTTTCCTTTGGAAAAAAAAAATAGGAATTTTACTTTGAGAGCCATATTACCAGAACATTAGTTGGTTGCTCTCAAGATCCCCAGTTTCCCCTTACATTCCTTTTCCAATAGGTCAATAACCCTTCAGCTCACACCACTCCCCACTTCCTTTCTGTCACCTACAGCTGTTTAGGAGGAAGGAAACTTCCTGTTTACTCTTGGGAGTTTATCTTTCTGGGTTGGAGTATCCTGCCTATATTCTTAAAGTGTTAATAAATACTTATTAACCTTACCACACTAAATGTGCTTTTAGCTGGAATTAGGATTGCTTTTTGGGGTTCCCTAATTATAGAAGGGGGCCTGATCAGTTCTTCAGGTTTACAGATCTTTCTCATTTGTGTAATATTTAAGTAGGGTCATCTTATGATAACCTATTAATGCATCTTGCTTTGTTTTAATATACACTGTCTTCTCTTTCCAGTACCCCTTCACCTCCAACCTCTAATATAAAATGTAGTATTATATGGTTTTAGCATCCATCTGATCTATTTGTAGTATGCATGGGTGAAATAACCAGTGATACTTTTGGGTCTTGACTCATGCTTCTTTCTGGTGCTCATGGGTAGATATTGATGACTTAAAAAGATATGATGTTCTTCTAGGATAATTCCACATTGTCCTGACACATTGATATAGTCCTGGTCTGGCACACCCTGCTGATGTTCCCTGCTGTTTGTCATGGAATCTTGGTATTTTGTGAATGTGAGACGAGATATGAATTGAAAGGGAAGTGACTTGGTTCAGTCTTGTAGAATAACAAGTTCTGGTCCTGGAGACGAAGTGCCTTGCTTACGTCCTGTTATATTAGCTATATGACACTAAGCAATGTCAGCTCCTCAAGTCCGAAGAATGTCATCTATAATATGGAACAATAATGCTTCTCTCATGGGTACCATTATAAATCTTCAATAAAATAATTTAAGTCAGAGAAAAAATACTCAATAAGCATTAACTATTATAGTTATTACAACTGGACAATATTTTATAATTTATATAAATTTTGATCTAAATTTATCCATCTGAGCTAGGTTTGAGATTTCTACAACCTGGTGCAATGAGACTAAAGATGAGGTCAAAAAAATCTCTTAAGCTCCTGTAACAAATTGTATTGATTTCTTTTCTCAATCTTCTCTGGGTTAGCCATAACCCTGAAAGGTTTGGCCTTTAAGGGATGTTAGAAAAGTTCTATTATCAGACGTTTTAACTAGACATACCTTTAAATTTCATTCCTCTTGCTCTTTGGTTGCTCTGCAAATTTTAACGACCTTAGACGCCGGAATCAATCAAAAATGGCCAATATCCACAGTAAACCCCCTTATTTTCCCCATGAATTCTCTTCCTAACATTTATTGACAGCTCAGAATTTTATTCAAGGTTTTTCCTGTTTTAACTTACGGGTGCATTCCATATTTAGTACAACAATATCTCAAAGAGGCTTTAGTAAAATCCCTTTAATACAGTATTGTGCTTATTCCTTCAAGTGAAGACATGCCTTAGGATTATGATACTTTTAAGCACACCCCATAATATTCTAGACATAGAGTATCTCAAAAAACTAACTGCAAGAGAAAAATATCTAACAAGTCTTCATTTATTCAAGAAATATTTGTTAGGCCCTTGCTCTGTGTCACCATTGCATCCAATTAATTCAATCATAGTTCTACCCAGAAGGATATACAGAATCAGTCGCACGGGGATGCAAGAACATGTATTGCTGTAATGTAAAGGCAGCTCGAAGGAAGAGCAGGTTAGCCATCCCTGCCAACAAAAGGCTTTATGCTGGGAATAAAAGAGATCAAAATCAAATATAGATTTTCACCAGATTGTAGAGAGTCTTAAATATCATTCTAAGGAGTTTGGCCAATTTCCACAAGAACATGAATGAGCAAATCACCCTCAGTGTTATTTCTAAATTCAATTCAAAACAAGAAAAATCAATGATGATTAGCATAATCAAGCATCAGCCCTCTAATGCTATTTTTGAAAGTTAGATAATTTTACTTTGTCAATTTCCACTTTCAAAAATGAAATTTGCTCTCCTCCTTCTCTTCACATATTCAACATGATTAGACATCACTCTGCTGATTTATGGTAGATAATTTGATCCAGCATAGATTGAGTCAAGTCAGCATCATTCTAATACTTTTTCTGTTATGCCCCCTATTGCTCTTTGGCAACTGTTCCGGCCTGCTGGTGTCATCTCTATAGAATGACAGTGGTGATGAGATAGATGGAGAGCTGTTATTCATACCGAAAATTTTTATTGGAAATGGAGGTGTTTGAGGCTTTTATTAGTCAGAATGCAAAGTTGATTGTAGAAGTTTGAATTTCAAAGAATGCAGAACAAAGCAATATCTAACAGAGCTGATATGCCCCAAAATTAATAATAAAAAATGAAGCTCTAGCAACACACCTTCTCTCCATACCTATACATTCCCAGGCTGTCCTTAACAATGAGATACTTCCATCTCTATTTGCAGTAAATTTATTTACTCAGAACTGTAAATAGCAGGTTCTCAACCTAGAAAGTTTTGAACCATGTTTATGTTGGTTAGAACCATCATATTTCAGAATTTTTCTCACTGCAGAAAATAAGGGAAATTCATTAGATTTTTCCTTTTTTTTTCCCCTGTAATTTTATTCTGATAGACTCTACAATTACACTCCATCCTAAGACAAGAGTAGCTCAGTGTCTGGAAAGAATTTTATTTCATTTTTGGCAGATTTTATTGTGATAAAATATGTGTAACATGAAATTTGCCACTTACTTTTTAAGTTTAAGCACCATCGGTGACATCAGTTTTATTCACATCATTGCATTTATTCCCAAAACTTTCATCACCCCAAATAGTAACACTTTAACCATTAAACAATAATGGTCCAAACGCCTTACCCTCAGCTTCTGGTAACCATTATTCTTTCTTTCTCTATATGTTTGTCTAGACTAAATATTTGACAAACCATGGGTAAAATAATAATAAATAAATTTGCCTTCATCAAAATTGAAAACTTGTATATTAAAGGACACTAGTGAAAGACAAACTACAGAATAGAGAAAATATTGGCAGTGTGTGTGTGTGTGTGTGTGTGTGTGTGTGTGTGAGTGTGTGTGAGAGAGAGAGAGATAAACATTGAGTCCATTGCAACATGTATCCTGATGTACTCCATATATCAAACTTCAATGAAATTGAGTTTCTGTGACAATATTTAATTTTAAAGAAAAGTAGGGAATACTTTGGTGGTGTTATTTTATGAAAGATATTACTTCAAGTAGAACTAGAAAGTCTGGAAAACCAATCAAATTATATGAGATAAATATGACCATGGTGTGAAAGTTCACAACCATTTTACACATTGCTAGGTTTTGTTCAGAAAAAAAATACAATATTAAAATATTGCCAAGAAAAAAAAAATAAAAGGCCAGTCAGATTAAAATAATTTTATTAATTTATTTTACTGAACACAAATTAAATATTAAGTATTGGGAACTGATATAAAATAAAATAGATATCTTTTCTATAATAATTAGCATCTTTTATGTATAAATTATTTTATGAAGTTTTTAAATATTATACAAACAAAAATTAAACTTTAAAACCATATTTTATATTATAATTATATTAAAATTAAATAAGTTATAATGCCTGTGTATAATAAAAGCCATGATACATTGCATTTTAGTAATAAGAACATTCTAGAATCCAGCATTTACATTTTTTTTTCCTGACTATAATCTCCAGTTTCATAACCATGGCTGATGTCAAAGAAAAATAGAATTGATTCTAAGGCAGCCCAATAGGCAATGCATAAACCATTTCTGCTAACACGTTCTTTCTACTTTGGGAACCCAAAGCCTAATCATGTTACATTTGAATGTGTAACCCCTGACCTGTCACTTTCTGATAAGCATCTTTTAATGCTGGAAGAGCAATTTTTTATTTAGCTTAAAAAAATTCTGCCTTTACTATAAATAGCAAGTGACTTATTGTCAACTTGCAAAGTTTATTTTTGAATTAACATTTATTTTCATTTTGTAAATATTTTTAGGTTTTGGAAAGTTACTGAAATTTGAAGAGACTTTGATTTGCACATATGTTCTTGCTCTTCTTATTTACTTCACTCACTCTTCTAACAATCACTTCCTCATTTATATTTTATCCTTCGGAGGACCATGATTTGAACTTTCTATTGAGAATTATTTGTAAATAACCGGTCTTGAAAGGTAAGGTACAAAACTGATAAAGGGTAGACATTCAGATATAATATGAATTTTTTGAATGAGCTATATTAATTATCATCTTGATACTGGGAAAAACCTCAGGCAAGCAAAACTGATATGGGACAATATTTAAGGACCCCAAATTGTTAAGAGGAAAAAACCCATGTTGCCCACAATGTGCATTCATGCCACCCATGAACATCAAAGCGAAGTGGTCAAACTAGTGTGTTCAAAGGAAAGAGAGAGAGGAGAAACAAGGGAAAGTAGAATTTCAAATACAGATTCCCAATCAACTGTGAAATCACCCTAGAGAGCAACTCCCCACTCAAACAGGCAAGGACCATAGCAGCTGGCCAAAGCTCCAAAGCAAAGGCACCAGGAGAGTGAATCTAAGGCACTTCCAGGCAGGGAACACAGGCAAGGAGAAAACCAATGTTCAAAATGTATCACCCATGCTAGATCTGTGGGGACAAGATTTTGGTGAGTGTAGTCTCCAAAGAGAGCTAGAATTGTGCCATCTGCCCAAGAACTAAAACGAAAAAGGGAGAGTGTCATGTATTCATTCAGTGTATTAAACTCAGTTTGGCCACTCAGCTCAGCTCAACCCTAGTCCCAGCAGTTTTCGTTCCAGAAGTCCATTTCATAGCATGATGGGAGTTGTAATGTTTGGCCCTGAGGTATTGGTAAAGAGATGGGGCTGTAGTCTGTTTCCCACTGCTCCGGCCTGCCTGCCCGCCCAACTATCATTTTGATCTACTCAACTAAACTGTTTTTGAAATATATCTGTTGTTTAGATAACCATAGTTGCATTAACTTCTCAGACTCTAAATAATGCTTTCTAAAAATTACTTCTTTTATTGAAGGAACATTCCATGGTAACATTTTATAGGTTATAGGTGTGCCTCATTATTAATCAACATTCATTTATATTACATTAATCACTAAAACCTTCCATCACCATAACACTTTTGATTGTGGACTGCGATATGAACTTGGGTTTCTTTCAAAGTAGAAATCTTACCAATGAAACAACATGGTTCCTCAATTTTATTCATAGCACAGTTTTTAAATTCCCATTCTTGTACCCTACATCATCCTAACATAATTCCTAAGAAAAGTAGGTGGCCAATAAATTTCATTTGAATGAGTGTCATTCAAGATTGTTGGTAGCAACTTGATTATTTTTCATTTTAGGGGAGAACTGGTATACATCTCTTCATGTTTCCATAGGAGCGTCTACTCAAGTTACTTTCTTATTCTTTGTCTCTTTATTTACTATTCCCCCAGAAGAAAGGGATGACTTTCCTCTTTATGAAATTTGGAAGAAGGTAGGAGGTATGTCATTTTTTTCTCCCTTTAATAGGTTGGATTGGGTAAGGAACTTATCCCTGGAAGTCAGGGGCCTGTACCTCTTGGAGGAGGTCTGTCCTTGTCTGATTGTGTGATCTACTCGAGAAAGGGAGGGTGTTTTATAAGGGTAGGGACTTCTAGAGTACTGATTTCCACCAAAGTTTCACTTATAACTCAAACCAAATACATATAACACAATATGAATTTGCTTGTGTGAACCCACATTATAACAATGTAAACATACAATTCCTTTGACAGTGCATAGGGGGAAGATTATAAACCTCTTGGTAAGCCTTGGGAGACTGACCAGGCAAAGTGGGATGGGTCTGGCACAGAGACTTCTTGGAAGCCAGTGTCTTCAGGAACAGAAATCGCCTCTTCTCAGAGAGAGAGTCCCTGGCAGCTCGCACCAATATAAAGAGCCCACAAGTTTTCCCATATGCTTGATGGTGTCAGATTATTCCCACTCCATAACTTGATTCAGAAGGTCATCAGTAGTGCTGATAATTTACATTTCTATCAATTTTCTCAAGGGATGTTGATGCTGCTGTTCCAGAGACCGCATGTTGAGATCTGCTATGGGAGGAAAATGATTCCCATAGCTTGTGACACCTTGGACTCAATGGAGAAGTTTCTTCAAAGAATTTGATGCTCGGAGTTTACCTCTAAGATGTGTTAGTTTAATTGGCGAGGGACTCAACTGTCAGTACCTGTTTTTTTTCAAAAGTCTCGCAGATGAGTGAAATAGTGAGGATTATAAACTATAGCCCTACCCAAGCTTAGAAAAATCATTGATTTTTTTATACATTAAAGGCTATGCAGAAGCAGAAGAAATAAACAACCTTTTAGACCAAAATCAAGGAAGCTGATGTGTTTGTATTGTTTTAAAATAAAAATAATATAATGAATAAACAGATCACATATTCCACACAATCTTGTAGAAACATCATCTATTTAAATACATGCTACTTCACTTTATAAACAAGCTTCTCTGTTCATTTTCATGATGTTAGAAATATAAGAAACTATTTTACAATTTTATTAAATTAGTAATTATAAAGGAAAAGAAAAATAGCAACATATTCCTAAAGCTTATTCATAGTTTTGTATTCTGCCAAAGAACATAAGCTTTCTGAATAAATGGGAAGGACTGGGTGAACTATATTTTTCTCTATTTGAAAATGTCAGTGATCCTTGTTCTCTAGGAATTGAGTGTCTCTTATTACTCAAATTACAACATAAAGAAATGGACTCTGAAATGCAGTGTGTACTGTTTTTGGAAAGTCATTGCAAAATGCACTGTCAGTGTATATGACATTACAGATTGATTTAGGGCCCAAGTGGTCAACTGAGATAAACTTATTTTAAGGGAAACCCAAGTGGAATGAAAGCCCTTATCTCCAGGGACAGATTTCTGTGGAATCAAGTTCTCTGGTCCTGGTCTTTCTTTCATTGCATATTTGATGTTCCATCATGTCTGTGTTACAAGGGACACTCAATTTTCAAATTAAAAGAATAAAAAGATGTCTTTTCCATTTTATTTTTAAAAATAATTTATTTATTTATGCATGTCAGAGCTGGAGTGTAGGCTAGAGGTGTGGGGGGATAAGAGGATTTACCAGAGACAGAGTAGGGGAGCAGAACAGGTGGATCCACTGAAATACACTACTGAGGGGAGTAGCAGGTGAGACAGGAGAAGTCTACTGAGCCATGTGGTTGGCTCTCTGGCCGGGGATCGAACTGTGTTGCAGTGATTGCTGATAGCTTCATAGTGCTGAGACTTAATCCCTGGTGCCACCAGAGAGGAACTATCTTTTTCATTTTCATAGGCCTCACATGAAAAACAAAATTAAATTTGTATTCTTACCTTGCTGACTACTGTTTCTTTAGGGAGGCTCAAAAACTCTTATTGCCCCGGTAGTTCTGACTAAAGTTCCTTCAAACTTATTTAAAGTCCATCTCCTCAGTTAGTTCCAAAGGACTACTTCATTTAAATATTAGCTCTTACAGAGATGATCCCTTTGAGCTGCTATGACCCTAATTAAATGGAGCCACATCCTTTACCATCTTCCAGGAAAATGTTCTCTCATAGGAATGAAGCTTGAGGAATGTAAACTAATGAAAATATTCCAAGCTAAACAAAGCTACTAATAAAAAGAAGCCAGCTATGCACAAAGGAAACAGGATAGCACCTCACGGAAATTAACTTAATGGGAAGAAGTTAAAAATATGTGTATTCATCTGGGTCAATAATACTAATTGCCCCCAGTTGGATGTGATCCCTTTTAGCTATCAACAGTCATAACACTGGGTTTGAAAGACCTTTTTTATTTATATGGCTTTGTGCTAATTACTTAATATTTCTGTGTCTCAGTTTTTAACCTGTAAAATGGGGCTAACAATAGTCACAAATGACAGGTCTGAAGATTAAGACAATCGATACAAAATGCTTAGTATAACAGAGTATACATTAAAAAACTATGAATCCTTTGAGTGTATACATAAGTCTAAATATTGTCTCAAATAAATGCATTGCAATATTGAGAGAAAACACTTATATAATACTTATCATTATTCCAAATGACTTATATAATTAGTGTATTCAATCCTTCACATTAACCTTACAAGTTAGAGTCCATTATTATGACTTTTTACAAATGAGGAAAAAGAGGCATGAAATAAATTACCAAACCAAAATGTTGTTGAGCTGTCATTCTAATTGAACAGAGTATTGAAATTTATATTTTTAACAATAAGTCCAGTCTTATGATCAGGCAAGTTTAGAGAATCAATCTATCTATTCAAAAATTATAATAAAACTTAGCAATATGATAATTAAAAGGTAAATATTGGTCTGAATTTATAGATACAGTGAGAATGCCATTCTACGGTAAGAACTTTGAGTGTATGCCAAAACTGATCTCATTGTTTCACAACAATTGCTCATACTATTCAAATGTTGGAGGAGTAACACATCCAAAATATGGCAACTGAAATCCAGTTTTCAAAATTAAGTGTATTGACCTACTTTGGAAGGAAACTCCCTAAGAATTTTGTAGACAGAAATATTCAAAAGAATCTGTTCATACCCCAAATGATTTCAATCTCCAGCACTAAAATTTTAGTGTCAGGTTACTAAGGATATACCTTGTTTCCCTTTTGGCCTAGTTTTGTTTCCCGTAAGATAAAAAGCAAAACAAAACTGACCATGTCTTTCATAATTTTATTTCCACAGAGATACTTGAGGAAACTCTTAAATTGTTAAATCCATTTCTCCAAAAGTACATCCAGTGTGGGTCTTTGTACACAAAAACCTCTGCAGCTGTTACTTCTTCTTTTATTGTATTCTAACCATTTAGTTTTTATATAAATGTTTTTACCTTTTTTTTTTAAAGATTTATTTATTTATACATACAAGCGGGGGTACAGATCAGAGGCGTGAGGTGGCAAAAGGCTTCACCAGAGACAGAGTGGGGAGCAGAACAGGCAGATTAGAAATACACTGCTGAGGGGAGCAGCGGGCGAGGCAGGAGAGGTCTGCCGCACCATGTGGGATTATCCCCGGCTGGGCGTCGAACTGGCATGGCGCACTGTCGACAGCTCCACAGCACAGCGCTCAACCGCTGCACCTCCAGGGAGGCCCCTGTTTTTAACTTCTTTATTTCTGCTTTTTGGGGGAATGCTTACATGAAATACTTATTTCTTCTTCAGTTAGTATAAATTTTACTATTTATCTCACCTGTTTGCTAGCATAGACGTTCCCATGAATAACAACCACTATTTTCTTTCTCTTTTATTATTTGTATTTTTATTAATTTGCTAGTCATTTACATGTCAACATGACTTTGGAGTTACAGTTTTACTCCTCCATATGTGCACATACGTCACTCTGAATATGAAAATACTAATACAAAAAGATTTATTGACTCCTATGTTCATATCGACATTATGCCATTGTCAAGTCAGGGAAATGATTATCTGGTCCACTGCTTCAGGAAATAACTCATGAAATATTCATCTTTAATTTTTTTTTTTTTTGCTTTCCAAAACAGCAACATTGGGAGAGGGCAGACCTCTTAGTCCCCATTCTGTCAGGCATAGGGTTAAGAGGAGGGAACAAAGAATCAATGCCAGAAGTTTGACTCTAGTCTATAACTATTTTCTTCACCTTCTTGCCTAATATTCGTCTCCTTCCCTCATATTATCATGCAATGGTCCTAGCAGTGTAGCTTGTCACTGCTAAGTTATAAGGAAAACTGGAAGGTACTGTTTGTCCAAAGGCGATAGTAGAGATTGGTATTGGATCAAAATCATATGTTAAATCTCTTTTTCCTCCATTTCTGTCTGTGCTACCTTTCTCCTTGGACCTTAGATTTTTACCTCTCAGAGTTATGACAGCCTGTGTTCTTCATATGTTTTGTTTTTTTTTACATTTTGTCTTATTGTATTTTCTATTAGAATTTGTTTCTTTTTATTTCTATAGCTATGTGTTGATGCTTCATGATAGTCAGCATTGGGCTATTTTGCCACTTGAGACTCCTTAGTTTTCTGCGTTAATAGCTATATCGATATTTCATGTTCTCTAGAACTTTAGATTACCAGGGTTCTCTCTTATTCTTGTACACCAGGTCCTACATACACACATGCACACTCATATACATGCATCATGGAACTAGACAGAGTACCACTTTCATATCCCAGATATGTGCTTAGGTTTCCATTGTTGGCCAGTGGCCTTTGGTAACTATCTGTATGGATATGTCAACTAACTGGTGTCTGAGATTTAATCCAGTCAGGAAAATTGTCATTTGATATAAGGAACTGAATACATAGGTATTGGAGAACAATAACAGTGAGATAGTAACTGCAGGAGCAGAGTTAACTAAAGAATAAAGTTGGGATTGTGAGAACACAGAATGTTGAATGTAGGGGCACTCTGGGACACAAACTGAGACCTTTGAAAAGCGTGCAGTGTGAACCCAGTATCACTACCATAGAGGAGTGCAATGGGCCTAAAAACAATCTAGGAACTAGATGAAGTATTGCAGCCAGGGATTTGCTAGCAGAAAGTGAAAGCAAATAGGAGGGAGGAGGACTCTTTTTCTCTCCTTCACCCTTGAATGCTTCACCTAAGCCCCCCACTAGGCTAACAGAGAGCCAGCTGGAAGAGAAAGTATAGTTTACACAGTCCCTTCTCAGGATCACAAAGCAGAGTATAGGAAGGTGGATTTGGAATGCAAAGACAAGAGTTTCCTTGCCAACTGTTCCTGGATATTCTGCCTATACGGTGGGCAACACTTATATAGACTTGCAAGGGCCTCTTCCAGGCACCTGCCTGCTTGCGTTTAGTGAGAACTATACACCGTATAGTGAGTGCTAGTAATATCCCAGGTTGGAAACCCAATCAAAAGGAATTGTCTCTGGGGATCCTACCAAAAAGAAGTGTAAAGCTGTAATTGCTAGAGGCTCCCAAGTCCAGCAGCGGTCATCTACTATTTTCTCTACTTTTCAGAATAGTTGCTAGAAGACCATGTCTTAAAGACTCTAGTTAATGCTGGTGACAGCAGACATTTTTTGCTTAAATAAGGGGCCTTTATTTCTACTCCTCTGTGAGAGAAAATAAGAACAGAGCTCATTGTTCATTTTATATTTAAGTGTACAGTTAAAAAAAATCATGCATAGACCACAGTCTGATGCCCAGAGAGATTAGATAACTTGCCTCAGGTCACATAGCTCATTAATGCAAGAGTCATATCAACCTTGACTCAGCCTATGTTTTTTCTGTTACACTAGAGTAACAATTCAGTTTCACTTTAATTATAGATATAGAAGATGCACACCGCCATTTATATGTGTGTGTGTGTATATATATCTCATATACGTGTATATATAGTTATGTGTGCAACTCTAATTTTGACTATTTAAATTATTTTAAATAGTCAAAATTATTTTAAATAATTTTGACTATTTAAATTATTTTGTGGGTGATGTCAGAATATTTTATTTATTTATTTTTATGAGACAACATTTTTCTTTAGTGTCATTTTGAGGAAAAACAAAAAAGATAACACAGTGAACAGAACAACTATATGGCCGTGAGGGTGAATTCTCAGTGTTTCAAAAATAGACGGTAGCTGGCATCCACCAGAATGATCATGAAATTATATGCGAGTGTAATTTGTGATGAAAGTAGTCATCTATCAAAAGTATAATGTATTTCTTTTTTTTAAAGATTTATTTATGCATACAAGCTGGGGTATAGGCCAGAGGCATGGTTGGTGAGAGGGTTCACCAGAGACAGAGTGGGGAGCAGAACAGGCAGATCTATGGAAACACACTGCTGGGGGGAGCAGCAGGCGAGGCAGGAGAGGTCTGCTGCACCATGTGGGAATCTCCTCGGCCGGGCATCAAACTCGTGTCGCTGCTGACAGCTCCACAGTGCAGTGCTTAAATGCTGCGCCACCAGAGAGGCCCCGGATAATGTGTTTCTTAAATGTTGAAGCACATGAATAAATGCCAGGGTATAGACAGTGCAGCTATTTACCATAGAGTTAATATAAATATGAATCTTGAGATGAGTTAAGATTTGTGATGTCAATCATAATATTTTTTATGGGTAATATTGAATATTATAACCTGCCACCATGAAACTGCAGATATAATATTGAGGCTTGAAGTAGATAATTTCATAATAACCAACACTAAAAGAAAATCAGGCAGTAGTTCCAGAGTAGCAATATGCTTTTTAAGTTTTTTGTTTATTTGGTGACTTGGTAATCTGTTGTTTCCAGAATGCTAATAATATAAAAATCTGAAATTATTTTAACATTTTCCCCAAGCCCTTGGACATAATTATACTGAAACGATTCAAGAAGAATGCCTATATGCTCTGGACATTTTCTAAAACAATTTAGAATTGGAAAGTTTTTTATTTTTTTATTTTATTTTTTTTAATATAATATTTATTTTTGTTATTCGTATCTTTTACATTATTATGTATTCCCCGTAAGTTACCACCACCTGTTCACCCGTGGAGCCATCACCATAGTCCTCCGTGCTCCCCTCCTCCCCCCTTTTGAGCCCTCCCCCTCCCCTCCTTCACTGCTGAATGTTGCTTTCTTATTTGGCTCCCCTATATTCCTGTTATAAGTGAAACCATTCGATATTTTTCTCTTTCTTTCTGGCTTATTTCACTGATCATGATCCCTTCTAGGTTCATCCATGTTGCTGCGAATTGCATGTGTTTGTCTTGGAAAGTTTTTTAGGTAAACAATCTATCTCTCAGAAATGTAGTCATTTTCTTTTCAAGACAAGGGAAAATTAATAATCCACTTTTGTCTTTATTACTTAGTAGTAAAAAAAAGAATTTTTAAGTCTTCTCAAACAAAGTTTGTCTCAAGATTTCTCAACTTCAGTGTGATTGACATTTGGGGCTGAACACATTTATTTTCAGGAAGACAGTCCTGTGCTTTTTAAGATGCTTAGCAGCATCTCTGGCCTCTACCCACTAGATGTCAGTAGCACCCACCCCTCCAGTTTTGACAACCAAATATGCCTCCAGATATTATCAAACATCCCATGAGGACAAAGTCTCTGTGGTTGAAAACCACTGGTTTATCTTTCCCAAGCTTGTCTCTAACTGAAAACATCTCTGAGTTTGGTATCTCATTATACTAATTGAATCTATTGAAGGCAAACACGGGGCATTACGTTTGGAGAATTTATAAGGCAAAAGAGATGTGGAATTGGAAAGATGCCAGTGGCTAAGGAATATAGGATAATAAAGCATTTACCTTCAGTACTCTCCATTCAAGCATTTAATAGACATTTAACATATATTTGTCAGGTAAACTAACCATTAAGGAGGTATCAGGCTTTGGATTTTCTGGAATATGGGGATAAGAGCACTGAAAGGAAGGTAGAAGAAACTGAGCTAAGACTCTGAAGTTAATATAAAATTCTGAAGCAAGTGTTGTGGGGTCAAAACTTGGGGGCCCGGAAAGATTTTGCTGTTATTCAGATTTTAGAACTGGTACTAAAGCTTATGGTAATCTAAACCATCAGCAGAGAAAAAAAGAGTTCTATAAACTATTTGGCAGGGCTACTGGGGACCCTGAGAGCTTTGAGTATGACAGGGTCCTTGCAAAGTATTGGCGCTTAGTGTGGAATAACATCCAAGGCACAAAGTGAGATCCACAGTAGATCATACAGAAGGGAGCTGGAGGAACAAGTGTGAGATCAGAAGAGACTATCAGTTGAGACTGCACACATGGATTGGCAAACATGGCTGAGTCAGGCCCTCAAAGTCACAGTTTACAAGTCTGTAAATATGGTTAGTTACAGGTTGAATTATGCCCTTCTGAAATTCATATTTTGAAGTCATTATCCCCAGTACTTCAGAATGAGATGTTATTTAGAAACAGGGATTTTTTTTTTTTTTTTTGTAGATGTTCAAGTTAAGATGAGGCCACTGTGCTGCGGCATAATCTGACAAAACTGATGTTCTTATTAAAAGGAGAAATTCAGACAGAGGATGGACACACACAGGGAAACTATCCTGTGAAGAGCAAGATAGGGGTTGGGGAGATGTGTTTACAAGTCACAATAACAAAAACTGAAACCAGAAGTTGAATGAAGCTTAATTATTTTATCTTCTACAGCCTAACAAAAGGAACCAACCCTACTAACATCTTGATCTTGACTTCTAGTCTGCAGAACTATAAGAAAGTACATCTTTACTGTTTGAGTCACCCTATTTGTGGTATTTAGTTGCAGCGAATCTAGCAGATAATATAATCTATTGTACTCAAGTTTGTATGTCAGTTGTCCCAACTACAAACACTCACAAACAATGAATCTTACTCTCTTTAAAAAAAAAATATTTTATTTATTTATGCATATGAGAACTAGGGTGTAGGCCAGAGGTGCAGGGGTGAGAGGATTCACTAGAGAGAGAGAGTGGAGAGCAGAACAGGCAGATCTACTGAATACACTGCTGAGGGGAGGAGCGGGCAAGACAGGAGAGGTCTACTGCATCATGTGGGCTATCTCCCTGGCCAGGGATCAAACTCATGCTGCAGTGGCTGTTGATAGCTTGATAGTGCTGCGATTTAACCCCTTGCACCACCAGGGAAGCCTGGACTCTATCTTAACATATCTTTGTTCAATTACAAAGTAAAGTAATAAAGACAGTGTATATGGAGTTCATTTACAGCCATTACAAATTATCCTTTCCTCTTAAGGTCCAAATGGGGCACTGGAACTTGCTAACAGTTCTGGACCAACATTTGGAAATGAGAGGAGATATGTTTCTAGTTAGATCCAGAAGCAAAATGGAAGAAGCAAAATGAGGACCAATGAAGAGTTACACAAAAACAAATTGTGGCACAAAGAAAGGAAAATCTTCCCACCAACTAAGGCTGCCCAAGATTGGAATGTGAGTTCTTATGAGGCTGTGGGGTCCCCATCATAATGCATATTTGTCCTCCCAGGACATAGCGAGTCCTCAGGAGATGATTTAACTCTTCAACACTTAGGAAACAGCTCCCACGTCTTTGTGTCTAGGAAAAAGCAGGTGAGAGGTGAAAATCAGTTTCTGATATAAACGGGACTGTTTATGGAGGAGTTTATGGAGGAGCATCTGAGTCTGCTGGAAATGCATCAGGGAGATTACTGTTTATAAGCTCAGATGAAGTTCACAAAATCCTATTATAGCAACAAGCTCTAAGAAAGACATAAGGGTTTAACAGTTATCTGATACTCAAAATAAAAGATATAATGGTGAGTATTTTGTTTCTGGATGTCATAGGAATACACATTAAAAATATTTCAATTGTGGAGATCTGATAAATGCAGAGGTAAACATCATTTCAGATCATTAAAAACAGGGTGCTACCCAAGCTATATATCCTTTATCTCCCCAAATATATAGAAACCAAGAGTTGCTGATGCAGTTATATGTTTAAATAACACAGACATGATATAACTTTGTTTAAGATCACTTTTACTCTCCTTTTTAAAAAGATTTATTTACTTTTTATTTATCTATTATTTTTAAAACTATTTATTCTTACAAGAACTGGGGTGTGGGCCAGAAGTCCAGTGGGATGGTGGTAAGAGGATTCACCTGATACAGAGTGGGGAGCAGAGTAGGCAGATTTCCTGAAATGCGCTGCTAAGGGGGGCAGCGGGAGAGACAGGAGAGGTCTATTGTGCCGCCCGCCATGTGGGTCAGTTCCCTGGCCAGGGATCAAACTCAGGTGATAGTGGTGATAGCATTGAGATTTAACCCTTAGGACACCAGGGAGGCACCTCAGTTTTTCTTTCAAGAAAAAAAAAACAAAGTAGGAGAAAGCAGCTGTGTGGTTTCAGTGGCTAAAGTAAGATATGAATTCATCTGCTCTGTTAGTTTTAAATTAGAACAGTGTTGGGAACGTCCTCTAAAGAGTTTGCCTATGTGTATATGCAGAAAGGAAATAGAAACTAAAAATATGGCACCTGGAGTAAAATAGATTTTTTAATTTTAGTTTTTGGTAATCAAACCCTCCTGAGATCATCACTTATTTTCATGTCATCATTATAATTCTGGCCACAATATGGATATTTTTGACAATAAAACTAAGATATTTTATAAAGTAGCACCTCATCCCCAAACCTTATGCCATATTAATAGTCAGCAATGAATTCCCAGGTCTCCTGACTTCTAGTTCAAGTTAATTTCTATTCTGAGGTGTAGATAGTGTATCACTGAAAAACACACGCACAAATAAAATTCTATTCCCAAATTGAGAGATACAAAAGTTTGTCATGTTAGTGCTTAGAGAGATTACTTTTATCCTCCCTGCTTTACAAACATTGCTGTGCTTCTCTTGCACTAAAAGACTGTTAGCACCAAAATGGCTGCCCTATGTCTAAGCTGGGAAGAGAATTAATGTGTGAAAAATTAACACGAGAGATTTCATTTCCTTGGAAGAATAAGAGAAGGGATAAAATTAAAATAATAAATTTAATCTACCTGATTTGTGGATTTAGTCTACAGATTCTAAGATTTATCTTAAATGAAGCTAAATCAATCTAAGATTCTAGGAGCTGGCTTATTTCTGGGTTACACCGTTTCCTGTGTTTTACTTTAAAAAATACTATATAGGTATCAAAGCTAAAAACAGATAATTTACCTTCCTCCTTTCATCTATACAGGACTCTTTCCCCCTTAATCTTTTCTTCTACTATAAAGCTGAACTGGAAACCTTAAACTGTGGTTCTGTTTAGACCTTATTATAAATAAACTTGCACACACATGCACTATGTGTTTATTTCATCATCAGTCATTTCTAAGTAGGGGCAAAGGAAAGCATGACGTTACTTTGCCTATTGTTCCTAAAATTGATTCAAAAGTAGACTCTCAGAATAAAACACACCCTGTCGGTTTTCACTTCTAAATGATTACTTTGAGAATTTTTTTTCAAGTGTAAAAATGCAGTTTTCTTATAAAATATTTTTGTCCTATTTCAATCTAGATTTAATTATACCACTGGAAGCAGTGGGTATTTAGAGTGATTTCAGGATGAGAATAGAAATTCTTATTGCATTGAAGCCTCAGCCTCTGACTATCTATCTGCTTAAGCTTGCTTGGTAGTCAATGAGCTGTTACACTTTGCTTCCTTTTTTTACAACAGATTCTGAAGGAAGAAGGATGGACAGAGGATCGTAACAGCATTCTTCCAAGATATGTCCAGTTCTTTCTATTCCCTGTAACTTTAAAAATCTACTTTAGTTTCTCTGGAAGAGTCATTCCTTTCATATATGTCTCTTTTTAGCTTTTTAAGGTTTACTTTCTTTTCCTTTCTGAAATGAGTTAGCATTTTATAAACTATAGCAGATTGTAGCAAGTGCTGGTTATTAACGTTTTTTTAGTTCACCTATTAGATTGACACATTTTCTCTCAGGAAAATTAAATATAAATCCAATAATTTGAATCCAATATTGAATTAATTATAATTTTGTAGAAGTCAGAAGTGAATGTTTTGTATTTTAATTTCATGATAATGAACTGAAAGAAAAGGAAATTATAATTAATCAGAATTAATTCTTTTGTTGTTTAGTTTGTTTTCTTTAGTAACAAATTTAGAATAATCTATAAATACCAAAGATTTCAATTTCAGGCATTTGTGTTTATTTTATCTCTAATCAACTTTCTAATTAAATCAACAACTCCTCTGGAGTCAGACATACATTTAAATATATATTGACTTGTGGTCAATATCCTATTGAGCTCATTTCATATAAAAATGATAACTATTATTTATTGAAGGCTTAATTTGTACAGTTGCTGTGATAGCACTTTTAAATAATGATTATAAATATTACTGATGAGGAAATAGATTTTCTATTTGAAAGCTTAACTAAATTTTCCAGAATCACGTATTTATTAATTGACGATCAGAAAATTAAACTCATGTCTAAAACTTCTACTTTTGTATTATTTAAAATTGTGCTGGAAAATCTGAAGGATTCTGATTTAGAGAAATTAAAACTCAAAAACATTTAGATCAGTCACCTTTCTTCAGAGACAATAGTATTAATATTCCAATTTTTATTCAGTTTATTTCAAAGCATATTATTGTTTTCTCTTGAGAACCACTGAATTGGGAACTCTGGTTCGTATGGAGATTAGAAAGATATGTCCTACCTTCTAAAGTAATTTACATGACTGTAAGTTCATATTATATTTGTAGTGATGTGATTAATAATCACTTTTCTTCTCTCTACCTTCAAAAGAAATATTTAAAACAATAATGGGTTCATGTTTTATGTGCAGCAATAGTTCTGTCTTCTTTGTGCCCAAGTACATCTGAAAATAGGGTGTATTCATTTAATAGTATTAGATCATAGCAGTGGTATTTCTTAGTCTGAGAAGAGAAGGGAATTTCCTTTGTGTCCCCCATGCTCCACCTGCCATTTACATTTCTGGGAAAAAAGTAATTAAAGCCCAGTATTGTTGCTTACAGGCAAATAAATAGAAGGTTCCCTTTTTTCACATTTTAAAAGGTCAGGTTTATTAGGAAAAGGAAAAAAACAAAACAAAACAAAAAACAGAGACACCTACATAGTCACAGGCGTGCAGGGAGGAGAGCTGCCAAACAGTGGATTCTTTAGAGGAGCTTTTCTAGGTAGGTAGGAAACGCTGCCCCATGACTCAGCAATCCTCTTCCCCCACAGCTGTTGAAAATCACTGCATTAGAGTTCAAGTTTCTTGTTAATGACTAGAGTCACAATAAGCTATATTTACAGGTTTTGGAAACCTATAAATAGGTTTTTCTTATACACAAGGAATAATAGAATGAAAAAGAAAAGAAAAACAAAACTAGAAATGTTACCTCACTGCTCATAAAAATGAGATTAGCTATAAAGAGAGAGAGGGAGTTAATCTTAGAAAAGCAGATAGAACGAAAATAACTTCTCAGAAGAAGTTGGGACAAAATAAGCCAGGTCTGATCTTCCTGGTAGCATCCTTTTTCTGTTTCCTAGAATTATGTACTTCAGGCAATCTATGTTGCCTGGTCTGCATTTTTCTTGGTATTAATCTGGCCTCCCTGATGTGTGGAGTCTGAATATTCTTATTTAGGTAGATGAAACTAATTTTGTTATTTTTTAAAACTTTTACTGTAAAGACCCAGGAGAGTGAAAATGAACTGTAAACATTATATTTTTTTATGTGTATTGACTAAATTCTAATAGTCTAAAAGATCCTGAGGCAATGCCTAAAATTTCCCCTTCCCCTTCACATTTAGTTCTGTAGAATTAAATGAATTTAGTCTATAGCAAATTTTCCTTTCTTTTTCGCTCTCTTTCTCTCATACACACAAACACACACACACACACACACACACACACACACACACAGAGGGGAGAGAGAGAGAGAGAGAGAGAGAGAGAGAGAGAGAGAGGGCAGGGTGAGGGGAATGAAAGAACAGAGGATGGGTGTTGAGAGGAAGGCAGCTATGATAAAATTAGAAATAGTACTAAAAATAAGTTTGCTATGTTCTAATTAGCTAAAATTAAGGATGTTAGCCTCAAATATTATCATCTGTGAATTCTTTGTAAGATAACTCATTTCTTGAGAGATAATCCTAAAATGACTTGATTTGTGCAACTGTAGGAAGGATTTTTCTTGAAGAATTTTTCTCAGAATAACCCACTCTACTTGCTATAATGCCAGATTTATCATACACTCTTACTATCATTTGTGAATGTTAATAGACAGTCATATAACACACCAGTTGCTCTGAAAATTCTATTGGAAGAAGTTACGTTGCACTGTTAAATGGTGGCAACAGAAAAACAAGAATAATTTATTTCTATAATGCATGTTTCTTCTAGAAAATGTGGTCTATAGATAATGCATATTATAAATCCCATGTTATACAGAAAACCTTAAAGAACTCAGATCTGTTTTAGGGCTCAAGAGATTTTTGGCAGTACTAGGAAATAACTGAGAATTTATGTGCCTATATTTTCCTTTCATACTTTTTCTGAATCCCCAAAGACAAAGATGTCTTTCTAAAAGCCCAAGAAAACAAGCCATTCACCCCAAATCAGAGAATATACAGTGTGTCTGGTATATGGCTATAACTCCATTAACCAGAGTTGCCTAACCTTTCAAGTTCAGTAGAACTGCAGGTTTGTTATGACTTCCTCTGCGGAATCCACTCATCAGAATCTTTTTGCTTTAGCTGCATTGGATAATGGCCATGGGTGTTCACTACGTGAGTGTGTTTCGGGGTCCCATGAGAGTGACAACTGTTTCCCAAATGTTCTCTGGAGATTCTCTGCAACCAGCTTCCACCAACTTCTTTTAAGTCCAATTATTAAACCAGGGTGAGTGGCAGCTTAAAAGAATAATAGTTACGGATCTCTCATTTCTCCAGAGGATAATTTATATGTAGAATGGGTTTCTAGTGAACTCAGCATTTTTCCACCTGTAAAATATTCTTCCTCCTCCAAGAAAAACATGAGGATGTAGCAAAATTCCCAAGACTTGTAGTAAAACATTCTTTCCAGAATCACATTAAAGTTCCCTTAAATTAATTAGCTTTTAGATAGCTAATTATTTTATATTTTTCGAGTGTGCAAAAGAAAAGTTCTCACATTTGTTCAAACAATAATAAAGATACTATTCAAGACTGTTGCAGTAAGGGTTAGCTGTATTTTGACAGGAAAGAAAGATAGGGCTCAACTCCAAGTACAAGAAAAGTGAGGATTTACAGCCAATGTAAAGAATGAGGGGGCCAGTGGATAGACAATTATTAAAAGCCAGGACAAGGTCATATATATTATGATTGAGGAATACAAACTTAATTGGATATCAAGGGGGATCAGACATCTTACAAAGGAGAGTTCTTGCTAAACTGATAGCAAGATATTTTGCTGAAGGAAAGGTTGAGGTCAGGTCAAGAAGAGGACTCAGAGGAGTCTAATTTTGTATGGTTCACTCAAACATGTTTCAGGATCTCTATTTGATGGATTTATGGTGTTTTTTAGTGCATCTCTTTTCATTGTTTTCTTAATAGTTGTTGTAACAATTATAACATATATAAACATATATATATATATATGTTTTATCACATTCTACTGGTATCAGCATTTTCTCAGTAAGAACAAATTATGGACCCCTTACTTTCGTTTTGGTCCCTTTATCTTTCCTAATTTTAAATATTATTGTCTTGGCCAATCTGAGAGTTGTGTTTTAATTTTGGTTTCAAAAATGAAATATCTTTATAAAACTCAGAAGAAGAATAATGATGGATTAGATGTACTTATATTTTACTTTTTGTTGTGTTTCATTCTTTCTGCTATTCCAAGACTCCATTTCTTTTTCCTTTCAAGTCTGTTTGAAGAACTTCTTTGAACCCTGCTTTTACAGTATTGGCCTCATAGCAAGTTTGTTTGTCTTTATTTCAGCTTTATTCCTGAAGGGTGGTTTTGTCAGAAATTTAATTCACAAGGTATAACTTTTTTATTCAGTTCTTAAAAATTATTATGCTGTTTTCTTTTGGATTCCATGGTTTCTGATAAAATATCTATTGTCATTCAAATTTTGGAGTTTCCTTATCAGTAAGATGTTATTTCTTTCAGAATTTTTTTGTTTTTCGTTTCAGAATATTGGTGCAACTGCATACAGATTTCTTTTAGTTTTTCATATTTAGGGCTTCTTGACTTCTTAAATTGGTAGGTTTATATCTTTTACCATATTTGGAAGTGTTTGTCTATTGTTTCCTTGATTACTTTTTAGTCCCACTTCTTTCTCTTCTCTTTCTGCGATTCCAATGATGTACGTGTTGGGGCTTCTTTACAGGTCCCCAATGCTGTTGTTTTTCCTCCCAGTTTGTTTTTCCCTCTTTTTCAAATTAGGCAACTTCTACTGGCTTGCCTAGATTCTGTCTTCTATCCTCTTCACTCTACTATTAAGGCCATCCAAAAGGTTTTTATTCCTGTTATTTTTCCGTTCCACAATTTCCATTAAGTTCTTTCTTGTAGCTTATTTTATTGCATACATTTTCTACTTTTTTACTGGTTCCAAGAGAATTTGTAATATGCTTATTGGGGAATTTTTATGAGAACTGTTATCAAATATTTATAAGATAATTCCAACATCTGATTCATCTTGGTGTTAGAATCAGCTGATTATCTTTACTCTTTCCACTTGTGATTTTCCTAATTCTTATAATAACAGATTATTTTCTCTTGCTTCTGGACATTTTGCCTATTGAGAGTCTGAGTATTATTTAAATCTTGTTTTATTGTTTTTCTTTTAGAAAAGGCTACTTGGAATAATTTTCTAGTCTGTTGTCCTAGTGAAAATTTCATTTTCCAGGACTTTGCCCTGTGATTTTGGCTTATTTATCCAGTGTCATTTAACCTCTCATTCATCTCTGCTGGTGCTGATTAACATGCCAGTAATAACTCCCCAAACCTGGTGCCTTTTGGTCAGAGAAGGGACCATCGTGACAAAGAAGCTTTCCCTGATAAATGTGTTTTGTGATTGGATCCCTTTGTTGGTGCCACCTAGTTGTCAAGTGTCTCTGGGTGGGGAAAGGAATCTCAAGACCTGCTAAAAAGATAGATGTTATGTGATCCCTGGGATAAACTTGGAGAAAAGTATGTAGAATTTCTTTTTTCAAATTTCTGTGATCTGTAATTATTTCAGAACAATATCTTAAAAATATCATAGCCTAATTTTAATTTGTTGAGTGTAACTGCTACATCATTATTGCTATTTTTTTCAAAGCTCTCTTGCACAATGTATGTACTCTTTGAAATAGAATATTAGAATTATTTTGTTAAGTCTACAAATGATAATATGTCATATTTCTCATATTACATTGACAGTTCTTTTTTTCTAAAGTTTTATTTATTTATGCATACAAGCTGGGATGTAGGCCAGAGGTGTGGTGTGGTGAGAGGATTCGCCAGAGACAGAGTGGGGAGCAGAACAGGCAGATCGACTGAAGTACACTGCTGAGGGGAGTAGCAGACGAGGCAGGAGAAGTCTGCTGCACCACGTGGGAAACTCCAATGCCAGGTATCGAACTCATGCTGCAGTGGCTCTGGATAGCGTCATAGTGCTGCTCACATTGACAGTTCTTTTAAGGGAAGAATTGAAAACTTCATAATACTGTCATCCTATCCTTGAAGCTGCTGTATAAAATGAACAGTATCCCAGATCTTATGGATATGGTGGTCTCAAAGTTGCAGACAAAGAAGTCTAACAGAGGAAATGTACACAACTCAATTTTCTATTCATCAAGAAATGAGTTTGTGAAATCAGATAAATCCAAAAAGTGTTAATAATAAACTGTAATTAATATGTCAAGAAAGGTAAGGTATTTTTAATAGAATTGATATTTGGTGAGATATCCTGACTCTTCCTTCAGGATTTAATAAAATTCGCTTTATTAATAACAATGTTTTTGCAAATCATAAAGTATTTTAGACAAAGTGATAGATGAGATTTGTAATTTAGAGTCTTAGCTCTTTGCTTTGTCTTTTCTTTAGACTGACAATTTCCCATGTTCTAAATTTTATACTAGTGTTTTAGTTTCTTAAAAGTAGGGGGGAGGTATCTTCTATTAAAGGCAAGTGTGGGATCTGGACAGTTTGTGAAACACACAGTGAGTGCAATTTTGAACACTGATCAAGTTAACCCTGAGTAGAACTATCTAGAGGTTAGACAGAATTAGATCAACTCTTTTCACCATGGCCTGTGACATCTTATGTAAATGGGACCCTATGTGCTTTATAAATATCACCTTGTTTTGCACCCCCTTTTAATCTCCAAATATTTGTTGAATACTTGTCACATGTCAGTTCCTTTTCTAGGCACTGAACATATAGAAGACAGTTACCATTGTATACCTGCCTTCATGGAGTAGACCTTCTAGTGGGAGAATTAGGCCTTTCAAGTCAGTGAATGTTTGCTTTTCTCTACCACTTCTATCTATAAAAAGTTATCAGGGGCCTTCCTAGTGGTGGAAGGGCATTAAGTCTCAGCACTATGAAGCTAATGGCAACCACTAAAGCAAAGTTTGATCCCTGATCAGGGAGCTGACCCACAGGGAGCAGCAGATCTCTCTTGTCACACCCGCTGCTCCCCTCAGCAGCGTATTTCAGCCAATCTGCCTGTTCTGCTCCCCACTCTGTCTCTGGTGAATCCTCTCACACACTCCACCCCCATACACCTCTGGCCTACACCCAGCTCTTGTATGCATAAATAAATCAATCTTTAAAAAAAAAAGGTTATGAAAGATACAAAAACACTTTATTTCTAGCTGATTACCAGTTTTTGTTTATAGTATTTTGAATAAAGGATTTAGGGAGAGAAATCACAGCACTGCAATTAGAATAAATCACAAACCAAAATTTCCAGACTGTGTGAGTCCAAGGTTGAGGTTCAACACAATTAAAATACTTGGTCTTAAAACTTGGAAACTTAAATTATACAAGGCTGACAAGGTTGTGCAGCATGGCTAACACTTGAGCCTATTTTATCTTTTTTAAAAATTTTTAAATTTTTAAAATTTATTTATCTATTTATTTTAAAATATTTATTTATGCATACAAGCTGGGATTCAGGCCAAAGGTGTGAGGCAGTGAGAGGGCTCACCAGAGACAGAATGGGGAGCAGAACAGGCAGATCTACCGAAAAACACTGCTGAGGGGAGCAGTAGGCAAGACAGGAGAGGTCTGCTGCACCATATTTGAATCTCCCCAGCCAGGCATCGAAGTAGCTCTGCTGTTGGCAGCTCCACAGCACTGTTCTTAACCCATTGCACCACCAGGGAGGCCCTAAATTTATTTATTTTTATTTATATATTTTATATTATTGTGTATTCCCCTTAGGCTACCCACCACCAATTTGCCCGTGAACCGTCACCATAGTCCCTTGTGTTCTTTACTCCCCTTATTGTAACTATAATACGAGTATGTGTTTTACTATCAGGGATTATTAAACTGAGACTCAGAAAGAAGCTTTAAGATGTTTTGAAATGTCTTGAAAAAAGTTATTTATAGGTTTGATTATAGGTATGCTTTATTTGAGGAAATGATCTGACATTTAATTAGTTTCTTAAAAGACTTGTGGCAAAAGTGCAGTAATAGCAACAATAATAATATAATCATAGCAAAACCCACAATAATAAAGTTAAGACCTACTGCATGCATACTGCATCTATTAAAAAGTAAATAAATATGACTCTCCTACTACTCTGAAGCTCTTATCTGTCTCTTCAGTGTTTGAGAAGATAGAATTAAAACAGTTATGAAAAGCGAACATTTCTTTGAATTATTTCCACATGAAATCATGAAACATTCACTTTTAGCCTTACTCTTTTCAATATTTACACAAGTGGGGAAGGATGTTGCCAGTTTGTTCACTACTATGTAGGGAAGGAGTTTGGAGCAGTTCAGTTTCCTAGCTTCTGTGGTTGCCTCAAGGGAAAGCTAAGTGCTAGAGAAGATTAACCTTAAAGTCTGTACTTAAGTAATTAGATGCAAAGAGCGGCTGGAGACTTATCCCTCAATAAACTTGCACTACTTTAGGAAATATAATAAGTCAGAGATTCCCCAAGAAACCAAAACAAAGCATTTCTTCTTGGCTCTATAAGTGAAATTATAGATATAGCAGATGTGAAAGTCCTTTGGAAAAGTAGTTAAAACGCTAGAAAAATGTGACGATTTATGTTGCAAATGACCTCCCTGTCCCCTCCCCCAAATGCTGTATTACCATTTTGGGTGTAGGAAATTGTAGTAGCAAAATGGATTATTAAATGGGAGCACAATACTAGGGGTGATTTAAGAGTGATAATTATTACAATTAAGAATTAGCAAAAAAAAAGCATACTTTGGTAGGAATATTTAAAATTAATTTTTAGTTATTTCTTTAGCACTTAAAATGATATTTTTCCCTTTGGAGAAAGAGATTAATAAGGTTAATTCTATTTGCATCTGGTTGAGTGTTCCAAGACAGCTCCTGTGGGTTCTGGAATCAAGCATAGATGAATTCACACAAAGCCCTTCTTTGCAGGCTCTGTGCTCATGTCTGACTTCTTACCCCTAGGTAATAGTTAAAACTCAATTCTCAGAGAGAAAAAGCCTACTGTTCCAGCCTCATAATTTTGTTGCCCTTCATTTTTGGCATTTGTTGGATGATTCAGGGAAACAAGACTTCTCCAGATACTCACTTGGTATGTCTTAAGTAGATATATTTTTAGATTGAGAAATCTACAGATAAAAATCTCAAAACTGTTGTATATCCAAAGAGGTATAGGAGGGATATTAACACAAAAACTGAAATTCACCTCTCTTCTTGAATGTATCAAATAATGAACAGAAAACACCAACTACTACTTATTTTGAGATCTTTCCCAAAGCTATCTTTTACTACGCAGATTAACAAAGACCATTTTTCATTAGCTAAGGGTCTTTGCCTTAGGAGACAGCAAAGAATTAAAATGAGATATAAACTATATGGGGAGGGCAAGGGGGTAAAACTGTGATTTCTCATTTTAATGATGTTTTTCATCTCCCAAGAGTCATTATTAAAGATCAATTAAAAATAAACCCTTCTATAAGGGAGGATTCAGTAGATCTAGCTTGAAAGTAAAATATCCTGTAGCAGTGACTATCAAAATTCAGGTCCCATATCATAGATGCAACATCACTGGGAACCTGTTAGAAATACACATTCTTCAGTCCCACTCGAGACCTAGTATGTATGGGAACCAGTAATTCTTGCTTTAACAAACCCTCCAGATGATTCTAATGCCCATGTTTGAGAACACCTGCCCCATTGAAGCGTTATCATCTTTCTCTCCTAAGATATCCATATAAATATTTTAGTGAGGTTCATTTATTTCATACATTTAAATTTTCACCATCACAACTTTTGATCAAATCTATATTCAATTTTTATAGTATTTTGACTCTATTCACATTTTTCTTTTTGTAAATTGTATTCTATATTATCTTTTAAAAAATTTCTTGGGGCTAATTACAGCCTTTCATTTGCTTCATTTCCTGTGTTCCATGAGTAATTCTTCCCAAACTATCTAAGAGAATCATAACATTACCTAAACACTATTTGTGCTCCGTCATACATGTGAATCTCTGCCTCAGCTTCATCCAATGAGTGTTTTCCAGGAGCGTTTTCTGCTCCTGTTGGGATTATTCTCTGAGTCCAGACAGAGTTTTCAGTCTCAGGCTTTACCTTCCCCTTCTTGTGCAGCTTCATTTCTCCTGTAGCCACTAAACTTTCCTCTCTTGACTCATTTCTCCCTTCTCTCTAATCCCTTACAAAAGCTGTTAAAACGTTTGTAACTTGTTTCTGGGAAGATACTGGAGCTGGTAATTCACTTGTTGTCTACTTCTTGTTAACACAACCCTTTAAAAGTGAGCCAAAACTTTCATGTTAATAGTGGAAGCTGTCATTGATGGGCTTTATGAGGAGAGGCTCCAACTCAGCAAAAACCCAATTATGGGATTGGATGTGACTTTTTTGTGATATGTCCAGTTTACTCTCATAAGATTTCTTCAACATCTAACCTCAGGGGAGAGGGATGAGTGGTAAGTTTATGCCTGGCTATTAACCAGAGTTATGGGGCCCAGCAGCAGCAAAGATGAGGAGTCTTGCTTTTCAAGACATAGACTTTCACTTCTCAGCCCTGCCCCTTCCCTAGTTCTATAGTGCATACAGATTTCTAATATATGGTGCTTCTCTCTTTAGCCTCAGAAGAAACTTTCACACTCCAGCAAAATCTAAAGCTCCGTATAGACTTTCAATCAATCCCTGTTTTCCGCCCCGGAGCTCACACTATGTCAGAGATAAATGGTGGTTCCAAGTCTTGAGGCTTTCTGGAATTCTACATCATGTCTTGGCTTGCTTCTCATTAGATTCCTTCTTGTAGTCACTTTGTATTTAGCCTCCTCCTCTCTGCAAACATTGGTTCAATAGCTGACTGATACATGGCCTGAGAAAAATAGTTGCATGAACTCTCAAGAAGGGAGGATCGACAGATCATAAAGACTGGATGAAGGGATGGAGGAATGAAGAAATCAGAATGAATTAATGTTGCCTGACTTAGGTTATTGAGTGTGCCATACTAGTTGGCATTGGAACTTATTGAACTAGATGATGATAGAGAAAAAATAGGTTTTCTGAGTTCAGAGTAATGATACACTCAGTATGTATATATAATATGTTGATTTTTGTGGTGACTCTAGGTCTTTGAAGTGCAAATCTCCAATAGTGAGAAATGCACACAGTTCTGATTGTCCAGACAGTAATTTCTGGGACGTTCTTGAGTATCATTATCCTTTGGATGAGAACTGTGCAGGTAGGGATGGATGGGTGCTAGTATCTGTGCCATGCCTACTCATTAACTGGGAACAGTTCAGGGGGAATGTGAATCCAAGGACCCAGCAACTAGGACATTCAATTCATCAGAGCTTCCAAAAGTAGAGTTTCTTGAAGAAGAGCTGAAGGGTAGCTCTTAGAAATGTGAGACAAATTAGGAAGAAGAGTGGTACCACAACCACAGGGAAGAAATTCTATGTACTATACTAAAATTTGTAGTGGTAAGAAATGATGGATAAGCCATCTTAGAACTGCAAATTTGAGCCTGGGACTTTTCCTTGTGAAACCTGTAGTTAAAAGTCATGTACAGAAATGTGCATAATTGGTGGCAACATTAATACTGGAGAAAACATACTTCTGGAGAAGATGATGGATTGGCTTTAAAGTTTAGAACCATTTATAATGTTCAAATATGCACTTTGAGTTGATTTGAAATATTTCATACTTGAGTTTCCTAATGGAATTAATTAATCACAGCTGATTTCATTGCAAGCACAGCACCAACCAGAATCTACATAGCCCCAGTGCTAGTGGAAAGCAAGGCAAATCACTCCTATGTATTTAGTGAAGAGGGCAAGATTGTTTTTTTAATCTTTCATTCCTACTTTATTAATATGTTGTATCCTAATATAGTTAGAAACTCATTTATGACTATAAACTTACCACAACTAATCAATACGATCTCCCTTTGGAAATTTTAAAGTCACTGCATTATTCTAATCACCTCTATATTTTTATTCAGGAAATTAAAAGAAAATGGTGTGCCCATATTTCCTAATCCCTATTAGATGCATATAACTGTCAACCAATAGTCCAGAAATAAGTCTTATTCTAGAAATACTTTTGATGTGTCCATCACACATACACAACAGGAAGGGGGGAACTCTATTTATTACAGACCAATTCTTCCCCATAAAGTTGAGTGATGATTTACCTGATGATGTGGAAAGTTCCTCCATCATGACTTGTGAGTCTATTGCTTTGCATAAAATGGATATATATGGGTGTGGGGGCAAGTCCAGGAAGGAGACCACAGTGAGGAGATGGCTAAGTCCAGAAATGGGAAATGAGAGGAGATAAAGGGAGAGAGAGAATAATTTCCACAAGGGTGAACCAAAAATATTTGTCTATATATATATAGACACACACACATGTATAAATATATGTGGATCTCTATAGAGAGAGATCCACATACATATATGACATAAAATTTCTATAAACTTCTAAATACAAACAGAGTTTCAGATATTTTTAAAAGATGGCTAAGAATGTAGGTTGTGTTTAGCTTGGGAAAGCATCAAAATCTTGAAGTTGAAAATAATTATTTTTGTTACAATTGTGAAATGTATGAAATTAGAGTGCTTTTAGGGACATATGTAATGATGAAAACAATTGACGTCATTAAGCTTCACTGAGTTTATTAAAGTGTTTACAGATCAGGGTGATTTTGTTTAGAGCTGAATTCAGGTATATCTCTAGAGGTGGAATCAGTTATCCATCTGAATTTTCCATTACTGCTAGCAATGAAAAAAAGTAAGAAAAAGGTAATTAAAATTATAATTAAACAAACACTGAGAAATGATGTGAGACAGAAAAGGTTTATAAGTTTATGCAAAAGTTATTTTTTGAAAAAGACTTTCAGATTTTCAAAGATAGAATAATATTGGTTGTACACTGTACATTTCTTCATAATTTTTTAATGGTACCAATACCCAGGTCCCATGTCTAAATTCTGATTTAAGTTGCCCTGGATGACACACAGGTATGTATAGTCAAAGCTCTTGAGATAATTATGGCAATGCAGCCAGGAATGAGAAACACCACTCCCATACAAACTGATCATTGCTCAGATAAGAAATAAAAGCAAACTCTGACTTAACGATCTTACCCAAGGTAAGATCCATTGAATGGGAATGAACTAGAAAAAGAGGCAGTTCATTCTCTCTTGCTTTGCTTTTCATGGTCCATCCTGCCTCTAGGCCTGCCTGTTAGAGGCAGCATGATTAAACCTCAGCTAGTGGTTACACTGAGATCCCAGTGCAACAAGACCCCTGCACAAGGAGATTGTGTAGGTCTCAAATTGTTTCTACAATTGGAGCAGAGGGAGAACACTACTTAAATGCACTATTGCATGACAATCCTGAAAAGAGTTTCCTCTTCTTTACACATGCCTCTGTGCCTTCAGAAAAACATAGTACAAAAGAAATAGCACCAGTGGTCAAGGAGTTAGATGCTTTTGGTGTTGATTTTAACACCCAGATCGCTGCATTTAAATTTGGGAATGCGAGGTTCCCATGCCTTGAGTTTGCCATGCCGTTATGTTTTCATATCATGAGAGAGCAATTTTGATATAAAACAATATTGCTCTGAAAATGGAGTGCTGTCCTTCAGAATGAAAGCAAATGAGGATTTAGAATCCTTGCAAGTTGTACTGTCAGTACTAATTTGCGTGCTAAAGTTCCATTTGCAAACCTAAGTAAACAGGAATGTAGACAGCTTGAACAAGATGAAATTGTGATATTGCCCAAAGGAACATGCTGATCAGGGAGAGCTCAGCATGAATTTGAATCAAAAGCATCTGCAACAACTTTAACTCTGTGTCACACTGTCAGGGCTGGCCTGAGACAAGGGAGGCTTAACCCATAACACCTGGGATGGAAGGCAGACTGCCATGTACTAGCCATCCTGATAGCCTCTCCAGATTTTGCAGCACGTGGGGACTTGGGCGAGACAATAATTCCATCCAATTCTTCTGCAGCTGTCGATCACAGTGGGTGCTGGCAAATTCCGGTTCCTGAACCCATCAGCAGCAATAAATATTTATTGCATGTTTAGTGAGCCCGTTGGTACCCAGACTGAATTTGACTCTACAAGGTCTTCCAATTTAGACAATACACATGAAGACACAGCAAAATTCTTTCGTAAGAAATGATAAATGACTGCTTATATAATAAAAAGCTGCAGAACCCAGCAGCACACAGGTTTCTTCGCTGGTTGAGGAAAACCTATTGAAGCCACAGTATGAAGGATTTCCTCTTCATGTGAGGATATTTGGTCCTGTATGATTCTAGCAGTATCATCTCAGCCAGGGCTCTCAGCTTGCGTGGACCGCGTAACTGTTGTGGCAAAGATGGTGGTGTTTGGACTCATAAAGTTTCAGTTTTATAGGAATCACCTGAGAATGGTAACAGAGGCAAAGCAGGGAGTCAAAGGAACAGATGTGCCTTCCTACTGGGGCAAAGTTGATTTTAGGGGATATCAAACAGTGTTTCAACAAGCACTAAATCCAAGAGGGGCAATCAAGTTGCAAAGTGAGATTCATGTAGTGACCAAACTCCCTGAGGGGGCAGAAGTGAAGCCCTCCCACCTAGCACAGAGGCAAGAGTGCAATAAAAATCCTTTCTTCTCTCCCAAGGTATCCAAAGTCCCTTCTCTCTCACAGTTTGGGTCCAGAGTTGCACAGAATGCAAAGCAATTTTTCCACAAAATAAAAATGACTTCTCACATTTAGACTATCTGTGCTTGGTTGAAAGAGAATCTTCCCTTGATTAATAATTTCTGGGGTCATATCAAGAGCACCAATGGCAAGTTGAAAACATGAATAAAGAAAGAACTATCTTCTTAAGAGTGGCAATGGGGGTGAAAGAAATGAATGAAAATGCGAGACATTCCTTTTTATTTTTTTTAATTTCTCAATTTGGTGTGGAGTATGTGTCTATGTTCATGTAATGGCATGCACACACTTCCTCATGCTCATTGTACAAAGGTAGTCAAATTAGAAGAGCTGAATAACAGGGTTACAATTAATACAAGCTTATTGGTCAGTAGACACCCACTTGCTTTGCTGCTTTGCCACACTGGAGAGCTGAATGTGTGGTTGTCCCATCTTCTTTAAATTATCTTTCATAAACATAAAACAAATATAAATAAAAAACTTACTTGATAAATTTTCTTGCTCCAAGAAGCTAGTTAAATAAGGATTTAAGCCAGAGATTCTAAAGCTAAGACTCCTTGGAAATACATCTTATGGGTGCATATATCTGCATTTTTCTAGGGACAGAAGGTTTGCAACTGTGTCAGTGGCCCCCAAAAGTTAAGCCTTAAGCTACAGTATAGTGGAATTAATAATTCAGAAACAGTCATGAAAGAATAATTTAACTTTTTAAAAATGCCTCTGGCTGGGTTTTCTTTTTCCATTTTAAAGATAAATCAGAAGATTTCCCTCTGTTTATATACCATATATGCCAAATAAATATATTCCATGAAATGACATATTATTACTAAATTAGTTATTTGTGCATGCAATATACACGGTAATGTATCTTATTGTTGTTTTAGAGCAACTTGGTCTCTGTAAACACTGTTAGGTGCTTATTGCAATAAAACTTTTGTTTCCAGAATTTCAATTTCATTTTTTCAAATGGGATAAAGCTAAATAACCTATGTGTCTTTACAATATTATAATTATTTTTTTGGTTGTTCTTCCTTCATATACATAAGCTTCTATATAAACACAAAACCCAATTTTATTTTATCTCATTAGACATATATTTATTTCCCTGTTCTCCTTTAACTAGTGAGCAAAATTGAACTTTTTTAGCCTCAAAGTGACAATTTTCTTGCCATAAATTTCACCTTTATTTTGTATATATATATTTTTTCATTAAGAATGGATAAAAGAACTGGACATAAGACCTGAAACCATAAAATTTATAGAAGGAAATATAGGCAAAACTCTACACGACATATATATCTCAGCAAAATCTTTAAAGTCACATCTCCCAAAGCAAAGGAAGTGAAGGACAAGATAAACAGGATGACATCAAAATAAAAAGCTTTTGTACAGCAAAAGAGACATTAACCAAAACTAACAGACACCCTACCAACTAGGAAAAGATCTTTGCACACAATACAACTGATAAAGGACTGATAGCAAAAATTTACAAGGAACTCATGCAAATCAATGAAAACGAAGACAAAAATCCAGTAAAAATGGGCAAAAGAGCTAAAAAGGCACTTCTCCAAAGAAGAAAAGCAAATGGCCAACAGGTACATGAAAAAATGTTTAACATCACTTATAATCAAGGGACTGCAAATCAAAACCACAATGAGATACCACCTCACACCTGTGAGGATGGCACACATTAAAAATACAGGCAACAACAAATGCTGGAAAGGATGTGGAGAAAAAGGAACTCTTCTACACTGCTGGTGGGAATGCGAACTGGTCCAACCACTATGGAAAGCTGTATGGAGCTTCCTCAAACTGCTAAAAATGGAACTTCCATATGACCCAGCAATACCACTTTTGGCAATCTACCCAAAGGACACAAAAACACTAATCCAAAAGGATACATGCACCCGTATGTTCACTGTGGCACTGTTCACAATAGCAACGGTATGGAAGCAACCCAGATGTCCCAAAATAGATGATTGGATCAAGAAGATATGGTACATATACACAATGGAATATTATTCAACATTCAAAGAAGATAAACACATGCAGTTTGCAGTGACATGGATGGAATTAGAGGAGATCGTACTCAGTGAAATAATCCAGAAAGAAAGAGAAAAATATAGAATGGTTTCACTTATAACAGGACTATAAGGAAACCAAATAGGAGGGTGGAGGTGGGGGAGGGTAAAGGCAC
>PVIJ01000256.1:42103-166448 GCA_004024925.1 Scalopus aquaticus
CATACAAGCTGGGGTACAGGCCAGAGGCATGGGGCGGCGAGAGGGTTCACCAGAGACAGAGTGGGGAGCAGAACAGGCAGATCAGAAATACACTGCTGAGGGGAGCAGCGGGTGAGGCAGGAGAGGTCTGCCGCACCATGTGGGACTCTCCCCAGCTGGGCGTCGAACTCGCGTCGCCACTGCCGACAGCTCCACAGCGCAGCACTCAACCGCTGCGCCACCAGGGAGGCCCTCTCTTACGATCTTAAAGAAAAAAAAAAAAAGATGAGAGAGACCATCCAATACTGTTTGTGCTTTCCTTCAAAGATTTCTGATAAACATCTCTTCTTACTCCAGTTCTGATTATGTTACAGCATTATGTTATGTTCATCTGAGGTTAATAAAGTTTGCAGCATTGATTGTATATCTGTCCAGTTTGGACGGTGGGAGCAGAAGATGGAGGCAAAAAAGCCTGCCATCCTCTTAGGATCCTGCCGGTAAGGAGGTACAGAGCTCCTCCAATTTAGGAGGTCCGCAGTATTAAAGGAGTTGTGCGACCAAAAATACCCAGCATGCTGCCCGTGTTCATTGAAACCACCCATCGGCATTTGCCTCAGAGGGAACTGTCCTGCCTTAGAGCAACTCCTTTTCCCAAAGTGGGTACCCCATCTAGTGTGGGGAGGAAAAGCCATTTTGGTTCCTTCCCTGGAAGGCTGTGGGGGCTGTGGAGCTTCAGAGGCCTCCACAGAAGGGACATTGTCCTGCAGAGAATGATTTGGTGTAGGTGGGTTTAGGGTATTTAGCAGATGATAATCCTCCTCTTCTAACTCTGCCCCTGTGCAGCCCTCAGGGGGAGGGGAAAGTTTATCCCTTCTCTGTGCCATGAGTCGCGCCTCTGCCATATCCAATTTACAGAGGGCATCTTGTAAGTGATCCTGCATACTTTTTAAAGCTGTCTGCATCTGGTCCTGCATACTCTTAATAGCTAAATCAAGAGCCTGGGTTTGCTCTTGCACATTCCCGGTAGGTGAAGTAGAACGTCCACCTCTCACAGACGAAAAATGCAGCAAAGGAGACTTAAACAAATTACCAAAAAGACACCCACAAGCACCAATTGTAAAGTAGGGATGACTTGTAAACCATCAATGGATGCATACATAAGCAAAACCATTTGCAATATTCCTGGTTTAACCAAATTGTCTATGTTTATAAAACTGTAAGTTAATATTTAAAGGCAAGAGGGTATTTAAACTAAAGGTTGGAAGAAAACTGAACGAATTTATGCTAGGAAGAAAATTGCTTAAACTCATGGTTGAGGCCATGTTTAGATCCAAAAAAAGAGAGAGCACCTGAAAGAGATAGCTGTATGCCAAGAATGAGAAAAACAAACAAACTTACTGAGACTTGAAACAAAGATTGTGCCACGTGTCCTGCAGACCTAATGCGCTTAGGGTGACCACCGCAAGTTACCTCAAGCTGGTCAACCACAGGTGTAATGAGGACAACCACACTGGTCACCAAAAATTGTTACAGGGCAGCCCCAATATAAAATGGGGTGCCTGACTATGGGTCCTTACCAATGAGCTTAAAAGGGACTTATAATAAGGCACAACTGCAGGCACACACACTAACAGTAATAAAGGATTTATTTACAAAAGGAAGGAGGGAAAAAAGAAAGAATAAATTGTTGAATGCTCCTACCAGTTCCACTGAGCTGGAATCCCAAATGCGCACTGAAACCCGGCAACCACACAAAATGGCCTCCAAAGCCCACATGACTGGTTATATCTCCAACATGATTGCTCAACCCATCCTCAGTTCCCAGCATCCTCCCTTCGGTGATGATGGCATTATGGGATTCATAGTCCTGGGTGTCTTGGATCTCTCTGGTCTGAGGTGGGGGCGGGGTCAGTAAAAACCTATCTATGGAGTTTGTTCAGGCTGACCTTTCTCCCCCAACTGGAAACTGATCTTCTGATGAATCTATATCCTTTCTTCTTTTTACCAAAGTTGTTTACTTTCTATATTAGAATTATATAATTAATACATATCTACTTCAATGTGTGGAATGTAAGCATATGATTATTTATAATTGTTAGAAACCAAGTATTTTTAATTTTTTTTATTTTATGCATAGAAACTGGGGTGCAGGCCAGAGCCACGGGGAGGTGAGAGGGTTCACCAGAGACAGAGTGGGGAGCAGAACAGGCAGATCAACGGAAATACACTGCTGAGGGGAGCAGCAGGAGAGGCAGGAGAGGCAGGAGAGGTCTGCCGCGCCATGTGGGAATCTCCCAGCTGGGCATCCAACTTGTGTCACCGCTGCCAACAGCTCCACAGTACAGAGTTTTAACCTGCTGTGCCAATGGGGAGGCCCCAGAAACCAGATATTTTAAAGGCTCTTCTCGGGTAGAATGCACCACCGGGAAAAAGCGAGAGTACAAACAGCTGGGCACAACCAGCCTGCCCTGCGATAAGCTGCCACCCATGCCCTCCCCTGCCCCTCGCATCCTCACGTGAGACTTAGTCATTCTCGATCTTTTGTGTCCAGGTACTCTGACTTCTGCTCCCTGATAAGGGGCCAATGGCAACCCATTCTAGGTTTGACCCATTTCAATGTCCTGGCCTTGAATATGAATCTGCCCTTTAAACCCATGGTCATTCCCTTTTGGTGTCCATCCAGCTTTACTACCACCCAGAATTGCTCGTTTCTGAATTCAGATATTATTTCCAACTCGGAACCTGCTAAGGCCAAAAATGACTCATTCTATATTTAAATGATGTGGGGGAAGCACAAACACAATGTGTGGTGTTCTATCAAGTTCTTTTATTTGGCAAATACTCAGAATGCATCAGACCTTCTCCTACTTGTTTCATGTTGAAAAAGAAAAGGACATTCTAAGCCAATTCTTAAGACCAGGAAAGAGTTTAAGAGATTTAAGATTTAAGATAAGGTCTATAGCGTGTTGATGAAGGTTAATGAGGTCAGAGCATAGAGTGGAGTCTTAATATGAGAGACTGGTATATTTAGAAACAGGAAAAGTATTAGCCCTCTTTCAATCTTCCCTCCTCCCTCTTTGTTTTCCCTCTGTCTGCCTGGCAGTCTCTCTTCCCGCTGTCTCTCTTCCCAGCTCCCACATAGGCAAAGGACTGGTCCCCTTTAGAAGACAGTTGCTTACAAGCTAGGAAATGAGGCCTCACTAGATACCAACACTGACAGCACTTTCACCTTGGCCTTCCACTTTTCAGAACTGTGAGAAATTTCTATTATTTAAGTCACCCAGTATATGGCACTTTAGTGTGGCAGCCTGAGCAGATGAAAGGAGACAGACCTTAAAACTGGGAGAAGTTGTCATCATCTCCAGTCTTGATGTACTATGTGTCTTCTAAATATCTCTAAAGCAATTTCTTCTTTTTTGTCTGAGAATTAAAATGGGTAAAAACTGGGCTAGGATTTAGATGAAAGAGACATAAAACAAAAAATAGTGAAGAATTGAAAATCTGCATTTTTATAAGAATGAAATTGTTTTGCTTTTTAAATTTCCTTCATTTTTTTTTTCTCCCTTTAATATTTGTTTACCTTCCCTTAGAAATTAGGAGCCTGAATCCTTTCACTGGTGCTTGGCCTAGAATCTTAAGCGAAGGTCAACATATTTGGAGGTCGCAGCTAGGAATATGGCAATAATGTTCAAAATGGGAAAATCAAGGGAAAGAGCAATTGGGACTCAAAAAAAAAAAAAAAAGAGCACGATTATTACGACCTGGATTCAAATTTATTTGGCTCCTCCAGATGGATATATTTTGACAATCTTTTTTCCCCCACTTTTATTAGAGTTTCTTTCATATAAAGTAATCCAGAGGGATTAAACTCAAGAAATGCATTATTTTGAAATTTGAGTGTTAGCTTATTTTTGAATTCACAACATAAGGAAGTCACATTGTTTACCTGTTTCTGTGAATAGGGCATTTTAAGCAGTGCCAGAATATTGAAAAATAGTCAATTGCCCTTGATAAATATATTAATCATGAGTTATTCCAAAATTCAAGACAGTTGTGACTTAATTGCTCTTTTTTATTGTTTATTTCGATCCATTTTCTAAAAAACCTGATGACGTATCTGCTATGAATTTTCAAAATAATGCTTTAGAGAAATCACTGTTTATCAACATTTGGTGAGGCTGGAATGGAAGCAGAACTTGTTCATTATAAAGTCGTTGGACTGATTTATATTGCAGTTGGTTAGTGACTCTGTCATATCACACAATAATGGTACGACAATTGGACTTTAAGAAATCCCTTTTTCTAATTTGCAACTGAAAGGCAAAGTGCATAAAGACTGTAACACTTTCTCAAATAAAGGAATCAAACTTCAAAAATTCATAGCCACCTTTCTAGTAAGTTTAGTAGATCAAGTTGTCTCTATAAATATATATATAGCTATGATGTTTTAAACTATTTAAGGTAAATTTCCTTTTATTTAATGAAATAAATTGTACATGCTATGATAGCATCTTTACATGATAATTCTACCCATTTTCCTGCTACAAGGAAAAGTAATTTGATATATGCAGGCCCATGTTTAGGAGGCACATCCCAAACCTCTATCGGGCACGGTATTTTTCTTTTCTTTTTTTTTTTTTTGCATGTAACTTTTTTTTTAAATTTAATTTTATTGAATTTATATCCTTTACATTATTATGTATCCCCCGTAAGTTTCCCACCACCAATTCACCTGTGAACCATCACCATAGTCCCTTGTGCTCTTTTCTCCCTTATTTTGGTCCCTCTTCCTCCTCTTCCCCTGCAGAATGTCTCTTATTTGTGGTGGAGCAGGGTATTTTTGATAGAACTCTGAACTGGACAATTACAAAGCAAATCATCCTCACATACTTTATTAGAAAATGCTGAATAACACACTTTTTTATGCTCTAGATAGTTGCTACTTGATTTCTCCTAAGAACGCTTATTTTTTCAACACTATTTTCTTGTTTTGCATCAACATCGGTACCTCTTACATTTCTAGAAAGTATTGAACATCCTTAGTAAAATAAGTTTCCCAATGGTTACAAATTACTTGTGAATGTGGTGAAAGAAATTTCATTGATCTCAAATCCAATAATCTCATATGTGCAGACAGCAGCTTTTATGAATCCTATTTATTTATAGGTTTCTATTAAGTGGTTCAGCTCATAGAACTTGCAGCCCTGCTTTATCATTATGACTATGCCTTTGAAGCCAATAATAAAAATACTAACAGCAGATTATGAATAAAATCAGTTTTACTTAGGTCCGTATTTACACAATAACACTATCCCATTAAAATAATTGATTCCTTCAAATTTTGATGAGAATTAGCTTGTTTGGTATTTTCATTTAAGTGATAAATCATTTCTCCTAGAGCTTTGTTTTACCAACATTTATTCAAAGTATAGTCTTATCTTATTCATTACATATTCTTATCAAAAAAGTAATGAATTGATGTCCTTAGAAACTGTAACATCAATGAAACCATCTGAAGAGTGACATTCATTTATTAATAATGTCCAAATAGCATTTGAATTGAGAGATGTTTCTGTTCTAAATACATACACACACATACATGTCTTAAAAATTCACTTATTAATATAGTGTTTTTCATAATGTAACATTTTATTTTTTAGGGGCCTATTTAGGTCAAAAGGTATAGCTACCTAAAAGACTTAGCAGTGAGTTTATGTATCTAAAGATCCAACTGTATGGCAAATTAGTGACGATGTCAGAAAATAAATGGCTCCCATTGTGTTCTAATTGTCTATTCCTAATCTTGCTAATGAAGGCCAGCTGTAGTGTTTTTAAGGTGATTGAACATGACTCCTGGGGTATGTCTCCACCACAAGGCAAAGAAAAACTCTGACCAAGTAATTGATAGTCTTTGATCTCTCCCTACATCTTTTCCTTCTGTCCTGATCCTTTCCGACTGAACACTCAAGTTGAATACTTTTTCCTGAAATTGATGATTTGCTTATTTATCCACTGCCTTCCTCTTGCTGCAATAATTCTTCATGTATGGAGAATAAACCCCACATACTTAGCCCTCTGTGCACACTGCTGATGAGGTGGATGTTCTCTGCAGTTCAGGCAAGGTCTGTATTCACATGGAAATCTCAGCTGAACTGCAGAGAGGTATTTCCAGTGACTGCATCTGATCAAAGGTGCAAAGTGTTACCATCAGCTGTTTTCAGAAAAGGAGCATGTTTTTCTTTGAGTAGTAAACATTTACATGCTAATATTGAAAAGCTAACGTTAATAGAACTAATACATGTGAAATATCTCAAATCTATGTAAATGTACAAATTTCTGAAAGACAAAAATATAAATCCTGACAGTTCTGTTATATTGCCAAAAAAAAATAGCCTTGCATTATGAATGTACATCCTAGCATATATTGAGCATAAAAGGGATTTTGACTTATATAAACTTAGTTTGACTTACCAACTAACCAGTCTTTTTAGAAGGTTATGCTGCCAAGTGAGGTTTCTAGACTGGTGTCAGCAAGTATTTGGCAGGATTAGTCCCTAGTTATGAGCTAATGGCAGACATGGTTAATCTATCATGGCAGTCTTTCTTGTTGAGTCCAGATTCAGCCTAAGGTATCATCATGGGTGCCAAATCCATTACTTTTTATAATAGCTGCCTGAAGAATTGTGTTTCAAAAGATTGTATTTGCAATCACAGTTTTGGGCAGCTCTTCTGGGTTGCAGCAGGTGAAGATCATGGAAATAAAACAAATGGTTTGGAGTATATAAAAAGAAATTTAAATAGCTTGTGCACTTAAAGGGAATATTTTGCATATACCAACTATCCAGTAATAGTCTGAAGCTCCAGTTACCAATACTAGTGAGAGTGAAACCTTTCTCCCTTGCCATCACCTAGTACTCTTGTCTCCTCTTCAGAATCAAAGCTTCTAAAATAAATTTCATACACATCATGCACATATTTACTCACCTCTAACCCCTGAACTTTTTTCCACTTGACTTCCAGGTTCACAAGACTACTGAATCTTTCTCACTCAGATTAACAATCACTTCTACATAATTAAATACAACAGACTGCTTAATCTTTATTTTTCTTTATTTTCTGGGCAGTCTTCAGTACTGCTGATCATTTCCTGTTTCTTCAACCTTCTCTCTCCTTCATATCCTTCTTACATGTTTGTTTAAATATATCAAGGCAAGGAAAAGTTAAATGAATTTATAAAAGAGTCAGAACTGAGGCCTGAGCCCAAGAACAGTCTCTAGCTAGCTCTGGCAGTGTCTGAGCCTCCCAATGAGAATTTTATGTAGTTTGCAAGGAAAGCAATTCACATTTTCAAGGACTTTTACAGAGAAAGTCTAGATAGGTGTCCAGTTAATGTATTTATGTGATGTTTTCTATGAATTAAGGAAAAAAAGGAATATTATTAAAATTTACCCTGAATATTTAGGCTACATCTTCTGGGATCTGACAGTGTTAGCAGTGTCATAAACCTTAAAGTCTGTCTGACTTTGAAGGTACTGATTTGCTCAAAGACAACTTTTTTGTTGTTGATGATGCCGCTTCTTTAAAAGACCAGTCCAGCTGTGCCTTGACTTTTTGGCTTGCACCCCTTAGTTGAGACCAGGGAAAAGGGTACACCTTGAGTTGTGATTTTAATTTACATACCTCACATTTTTGGGTTTCTTTCATTTCTGTTTCTTAGTCTCTTGCCACATCCTAAGCTTGTCGTCAAATTGAAACTAATTTTTCAGGGTTCTCTCCAATGGTCTTTTTTTTTTAATTTTCCCTTATGCATCTTTTCTCCTCCCACAAGCACCTCAATCCCTTATCTAAACATATCTTCTATAAAACTATGACCCCCAACACTGAATTTGCAGTACACTCATCTCTTCTGGGTTTTATGCTATATCTGTATATTTCTATTTCAAGTCCTCACTTGGCATCCCGACCTGGTTCACAAGTACCACAAACTAGCGAACTAAGTCAAAACTAAATGTTTTGTCTTCCTTGTAGAACCCCGGTCATTTCTGCAGTTTCACCTGTTGCAACAAATGATGCTACCCTCCAGAAACAGAAACAGAAACGAGAAACTCTCTTAACTAGTTCCTTCTCCTCACCTATCACTCACTAATCTTTTCATCTCTTCTGCCCCTTCTATTTAGTAATTTTCAAATCAGTCTGTTTCTCTCAAGTCCCATAAATGCCAGATGTATTTATCTATTTTTACTCTTCTCCCATACAACTCATAGCAGAGTGAAGGCTGTTAAAGCGATTAATCCACATCACGGTGCAACACCCTCTGATAACTCTCCCTCCTCATGTACACCAAATTCAACATCCTCCCAGCAGCCCCCCTGGGCTGGCTCCTTCCTGGCCTTGGCTGCCAATCTTCAGCCCAGCTCTCTCTCCGCTACACCTGTATGTGCTGGTCTCTTCAGCACAGGTGCTTCATTGTCTTGCCTGAAATGAAGTCTTTGTCCTTCCACACCCATTACTGCTCCACTGTTAACTCTTACCCATCTTTCAGGATTCAAAATATGTATGCTCATTCCTTATGGAGGCCTTCTCTGAAGGCCCAGGCTGAGTTAGTTAACCCCTTTTGTGGGTTTCTACAACATAGTACCTTTCCTACCCTACTATGACCGCTCTTGAATTCCCTCTCTCAGTTCATGCCCCCTATTTCTCAGCTCCATGAATTCCCATTTCCAAATCTCATAATCCCACCCCAAAGTTGCTTCTTGGCATTACACTTGTAATGATTTTCATTTTCTTTTAATTATCCAAAGATAATTCTACTGTTAATAAAAGTAGCCCTATTAAAAGCTTTTTTAAAAAATGTTTAGCATGTCAAAACTACACCGTCAGTCACTTGGGATTATAAATTGAACTCCTGGGTTTTCCACAGCCGTATTGTTGAAGCGGCAGGAAGATAGGAAGCAGGTTCCATGTAGAGCTGGGCAGATGGGTCAAAGAAGAGTTCTGGAGCCCTTAGTGGCTTTTAGGCTTTTAATGACCTTTTGTAGTGAGGCAGCCAGGTCAAAGGCAGGCAGGGAGCGGGCTTGGGGGGACCAGGAGGCCAGTAGGCCTCCTAGGCCCCAGCAAATCTTCCTCTTTCTGGGCTCTCTGGTGTTCTGTCTGGTCTCTGCTGCACTCCGCTGCACGGTGCTCTGCCGCCACGCTCTGTTCTTCCCTGCTGGTGCTGCTGCTACTGCCGCAGCTTCTATTTAAGCCTAGTCTCTGGCTCAGGGGCGCCCACTCACTCACGCCCTCACCCTACTTCAGGTGCCCACCATCAGGCATGTGTGTAGGCCCACAGGGGTGTATCATTGGTGGGAGGGCAGAAAATCCTGATTATTCTTTCATTTACCTTACAATTGTAAACTGGTAACTTTAGTCTAGAGTCTTAATCCCTTCTTGCCTATTTGTTATGCAAATTTTAAGCATTTTAAAAAAAGATTTATTTATTTATGCATACAAGTTGGGGTACAGGCCAGAGGCGTGGGGCAGCGAGAGGTTTCACCAGAGACAGAGTGAGGAGCAGAACAGGCAGATCGAGGAAGTACACTGCTGAGGGGAGCAACGGGTGAGGCAGGAGAGGTCTGCTGCGCCATGTGCAAATCTCCCTGGCTGGGTGTCGAACTCACGCCACCGCTGCTGACAGCTCCAACAGTACAGTAATTAACCGCTGCGCCACCAGGGAGGTCCAAATTTTGAGCGTTTTAAATATAGTCTGGACTTAATATTCATTCACTCATTTATACATATCACCTGTCACTAATACCTTTAAGGATCCTCTCATTATGTGTGAAATATTGGCCAGGCACTAGAAATACAAGGATGAAAATATACCTGTGATGATGTATGTCAATCGATCACTTCAACACTTAGAGACATAATAAATGCTACAGAAAAGACTACATTCAATGTAAGTGCCTGTAGAGGCAGGAGGACTCAGGGAGCAGATTTACTATGGAGCTGCGCAGACAGGTCAAAAGAAAAGGAGTTCTGGAGCCCTCGGTGGCTTTTTAAGCTTTCGATTACCTTTTATAGAGAGGCAACCAGGTACAGGGCAGGCAACGAGGCTGGGGAGGGGCAGGTGGGCAGGCCTCCAAGCCCCCGGTGAGTCTTCACTCTCCCAGGCTAAAGGCGTTCCCTCCTGGCCTCTCTACTACACCCCGAACGTCCTCTGCTCCATGCTCTGTTCTCTCCTGCTTCTGCCACTTCTGCTTCTTCTTCTGCCGCCGCCACCGCTGCCGCCACTGCTGCTGCTTATAAACCCAGTCTCTGGCTCAGGTGTGCCCACTCACACAGGCCCACACCATATTCCAACGTCTATCATTGTGGGGAGGGTGGGAAAAGCTGATGACTATTTTGTTTACCCTGCAGTGTCTTATCATGGACAATAAGAGGACTAAAATTCTTTGATAATGTAATGACATAATGGAAGGCTTTGAGGGGATAAGCTATGAATAAGAATAAAAAAAGCATCTCCTTTGCTAAGAAATTAATAAATTATATATCTGAATAACTTAAGAATATAAATGTCTATATAAATAAATTATATATAATATAATATATAAATTATAAATATAATAAATAAATTATATAATTATATATAATATATAAATTATATATAATACATAATATAATATATATTATATAATGTTATATATAATTTATATATTATATATTAAATTATATATAAAATATATAATTATAATTTATAATTATATATAATATATACTACATATATATTATATATGCAATTTATATTTTTAAAATATATATATATATAATATGGATGGAAGGCGTATGCTATATTTGGAAAGTAGTAAAAAACATAAACACTGTAGGCAGAAAAGATTCAAACCATGGCCCTGCACTTAAGGCATAGTTTTCAAGCCAAATCAACCCAAACCAAACAATACACACACACACACACACACACACACACACACACACAAACACACACAAACACACACTCATATCAAAACTTTAGATGTAACTACCAACTTACAGAGTCTAACAGGGACATAGGTACATTTTTTTTTTTAAAGATTTATTTTTTATTTTATACATACAAGCTCGGGTACAGGCCAGAGGCATGGGGCGGCGAGAGGGTTCACCAGAGACAGAGCGGGTAGCAGAACAGGCAGATCAGAAATACACTGCTGAGGGGAGCAGCGGGCGAGGCAGGAGAGGTCTGCCGCACCATGTGGGATTCTCCCCGGCCGGGCGTCGAACTCGCGTCGCCGCTGCCGACAGCTCCACAGCTCAGCACTTAACTGCTGCGCCACCAGGGAGGCCCGACATAGGTACATATTAAATGACTCCATGAGAAACATAACTCAATATAGCTAGCAACATCCAGAATTTAAAAACGCCACAGAACAAAATCTGTTTTCCCAGACAAAGAAGCAGGAGAAAGCAAAGGGAGTATGATCTACAGAATAAAAGAAATTTATGAAACATAAGATCATACAGAATATTTGGACCTTGTTTGGATCATTATTCAAACAATTAGGAGAAAAGTACATTTCTGATACAAATATGGGTATTTAAATATTGACTGGATCTGAAGAAACAATTGCTAATTTGTGAGTTTAACAATGGTATTGTTACATTTAGGAAAGTTCCTTTAGATTTGAGATATACATGCAGAAATATTTACATATAAATAGTGTCTGAAATTTCCTTCCAAATAATCCACCTGGGAATAGAGTGAAATGGGATTATATAAATATCAAGAGTGAACATCAATCGTTGATGAGTGAACGTTGGGTGGTTAAATGGATATAAATTTATAATGAATATTTTTCAAAATGAAAATGCTGGATTTGCCACTCATCCACAGACCAGATAGGAGATCTTGGACAAATTACATATTTCTGTTTTAACCTCAGTGCTTTTTTATTATAAAATAGAGGTGATAGTAAAATACTCCATGGGTTTGTTGTAAAGATTAAATACACTAGTTTATATAATATGTTTAGAGTCATGTCTGATTCAGAAATATGCCATGTAAGTATTGCTATTATGATTAATTGATATAGCAAGAGGATAAACCACATGGGAAAGAAAGGCTAGAAAGGAAAGGGAATGTACAAGAAATCTACAATAGGGATAAAAATTTTAAAAGAGGAATTAAATTTTAAGAAATACAATAATGTCCTTAGGGGACAATGAATGCATCTGACAATCTCCTACATAAACGATCTATGATTCAAGTGTATAAATTAAATTTACAGGAATAGAGAAAACTGGAAAAAATCATTTTATTTGTTTTAATTTGTGCTAAACTCTATGACCTCTTGAAATCGGCAGCTGATAATTGTACTTTACAATTAACATGCTTGTTCATTTAAAAATCTTATAGTGCATTTCCAAAGAGAACCACTTTCACTATGATAAAAGTTTTCCAGTATTACTGCCTTCATGAGAACCACTTTTCATACTTCACTAGACATGATGTTTTTAATCTTCCAAGTTAATGGCTTTACCTAAATTCACTCAGCCTATATAAATCATGGAAAACATATATCCCTTTCCATGTGTGGGATGATGGTGATGATGATGATAATGATGATGATGACGACTACAACTACCTTTGCACATTCAGAGGCCATTTCTAGTGTGGAGTGTTTTTGCCTGTTTGTTGTAAGTGATAACTTCAATAACTACCTTAGTTACTACATCGCTGATTAGTTTGCTTGTTATTGAAATGATTTTCTAGAGCTAAATGTATTCCTAGCCTTGCTTGTCTCATTATTTTATTGACTGTATGAGAAATGTTAGGAATAGCAACATATTAAATTAACAAAATGATCATTTATGGTCATGTGGGAATATTGAAGATGAAAAGCAACACAATATGACCATGTACCTAGTATAAATGGATGGACTTTTTTGGAAGCATATTGACTAATTTACTGTTTATATAATGCATCTAATGGGACACAGTGGAAGTGATTTATAATTGTTTTAAAAAGCATTGTTAATTTTAGTTTTAAGTTGCCTCAGCATAATTTTTTGCTTTAAAAGAAATTCTATATAAATTTTGCCTTCTACCCTAAAGGATAATAAAAGTTACAACTTTTATAAATGTACATATGAAATTTTTACAAGTATAAATATTAAATAGTCTCATATATTTAGGCATATTGGATTATATAAATTTAAGTCAAATTAAAATTAAATAAAGCCATTTATCTTATATTGTGAACATCTTGCTTACAAATATTAATACTACACAAGATAGAAAAAAGAAAGCACAGTGAATGTAGTAATATTAATAATTGCCACTATAATTTGCCAAATATTATTTGGCATCATGTGTTATATATATTATTTCATTGGTCATCACTGCAATCCTATTAACTGCTATGACACCATTCTCCAGTAAATAAATAGTCTCAGTAAAAGCAATGAGCTTGCTTTAGTGCTTTAAGAAAACTCTCTATCCTCTTTTCCACTAGCTGTTAGGTTGCTATGCAGACTCTTCTGAAGTTGAAAGTTTCAAGCTGTCATTGTGTACGATATATTGATAGATCCTATTACTACATCCATTTGCAAAGCAGGGGGACAATTCTCAGTTTAAATTGTCCAAATTCAAACATCTAGTGAATGCCAAAGATGGCTTCGGGTCCACCAATCTATCACTTTCTCCTCCTTCTTCTATTCATGCTCCTCTTCTCCATTCTTACCTGCTGCAGAAGTAAAATGTTGGCAAAATTTTAGTTTTAGATAACAGAATGATTAACTCATCCAGCTCTCTGAACTCCACAAAAGAGCTGCTCTCAGTTAGTGCAACATTTGTAATTCAGTCTTCTTTTCCACCATCTCCATAGGAAACTATCTCAGTATCCTGATTCAGTCTAGCCCTTGAGTGTTTTCAAAACAGCAGTTTTTAAGCATTAGTTTGCCTCATTCCTAAAAGTAGGTGACAAAAGACAAGTGAAAGGGAACTGTTGAGACACTGTAGCAGCTCCCTGAAAATACAAGAAGGTGCAGTCTAGTGACTTGAGACAAAGTCCACTGGTAAAAATTTACTTTGTGTATGTGTATACACAACTGAGATATTTGTGTCATTTTTATTAAACTTTTAAAAACTGAAGTAACATTGCATTATTACATTCTATATTTCAGATGAGCTTCAGTAAACATCAGCATATGTAAATGCTGCATGAAGTTCACCATTAAAAGGGCAGGTTATCACTAATTGCTCCTACAGTCCAAAAGTTTATTTTTGTCTCATTTAGTGCATCCATTTGTTTGTTTTCTCTGTGTACCATGTATGATTGAAATCATATGGTGTGTATGTGTCTTTTTCTTATATTCTATTTAAATAGACAACGCAATTGGACTGATCAGAAACTATGAATTATAAATGCTTAAAAACAAACCCACTTTTTAGGATGAGAGCTTGTTTTCAGGTAATATTGTGTAGTACTTTAAGATAGAAAGCATAATTAGTTTAGTATTCTTTCAGAATTACAAAATTATCCTAATTCATTTTAGAGAATGAAATCTTTTTACTCTTTCTCAGTAATCATTATAAAGCCATATTAAGCCCTTCATTTTGAACAATGACGCATTTTTGCATGATCTGGTTACCTAAAAAAAAAAAATTAGTAATGATAAATACAATAAAAATGAAGCATACTCAAAGACTGACCTTTTACTCTGCTACAAAAGCAATCATTATGATCTGTATATATAAATAATACAGTAAGAATATAACAAAACAATGCCCATTATATCAGTCAATATTTAACTAGAAAAGTAGAACAAGATTGAAATACATACATGGTAAATTTGGGGGGCATACATAGATATGGTAAACAATGTCTATGGTATATTGTATAGTGCGTGCGCATGTGCATTGAGAGCCAAACCGAGGGGACTTGGGATGATCCAGTATGTGAGTCCCTATTTGCGCTTTAGAACACAGCACAAGACTAGAAAGCAGACACTCAGAGGGAAACAAAAAGGGTTTATTTACATAAGGAGTGAGGCAAAGGGAGAGATGAGTGAGAAAAAGGAAAGGACAGTGTATCAGTGGGTACTTGGCTAGACCCTGTCAGCTCTGCCCCAGAGAGCAGTCATTAAACTGAGACTGGACAGTGAGTGGGAGTGGCTTGTAGCGAGGGAGTGGCTGCCACCTAGCGGCACACCTGTGCTCTCGCTTTTAAAGTCTGCATGGCTGGCCTCTTCCCTAGTCCCCAGGAACTCCTTTCCCGGAGCAAGCGGTTATGGTCCTACGGACGCCCGGCTCTGGAGCTTTCTGACCCACTGCACCCCTCAGAACGTGGGCTCTTGGACAAGGTGGGAGCATATCGAGCATGCCGGAACTTGAGGGTCTGCCACTCGACTGGTGAGCCCTCCAATTCCACCCACTGGTTAGGAAGTTGCTCCAGTGTTTCTCTTAAAATATTGATTACGAGGAATTGGTTTCCATGATTATGGGGATTGGCTAAACAATTCCAAACATGTAGATTGCAGGATGACAAGTAGTCAGGAAGGGGAGATAATGAGCGGAATGGAACTCTACAGGAATAGTCAGACATTTTCTCTCTCAGGGGAAACTTTATCCTTCCAATATTCAGTTGGGCTCACACAGATTACCCACTGTAATTTCCCTTACGTAAAGTCACCTGATCAGGACTACAAGCACATCTGCAAAATGCCTCTAGAGCCAGATCTAGACTAGTGTTTGAGTAACTGTGACTTAATAGCCCAGCCAAGCTGCCACATCTGTGAATCGCTACACTCTGAAGAGCTATCACACTGTCAAAGTTGAAACTCTGAGTTCCTACTTGTTCATAACTTGTTTTCCACATCCATTCTGCATCATGAAAGCCATCATATCGAGCTATCATATTGGATGTTTACGACAATCCTCTTGATTTTTTCCTTACCTTTAAAATTTGTAAAGAATGATGACGTTTATTTAGTTGATTGTGCTTTTTCCACTTAACAGACTTCTAAGATGCATGTATTTTGGTATGAGTAGCTACTGCTATTTCTTTGTTATGCTTTATTTCAACTCTTTATTGCTATACAATTGACATATATTACATTAGTTTCAGGTACACAAAATAATGACTCATACTGGTATATATTGTGTAATGATCACCACAATAAGTTTACTTAACAACCACAGTCACATAGTTACAAAGCTTTTCCTAGTGATTAGGACTTTTAGAATCTCTTAAAACTTTCAAATATGCAATATATTATTATTAGCTGTAGTCACCATGCTGTGCATAACATTTCCATGATGAATTTATTTTATAACTGGAGGTTTATATATTTTTTACCCCTAGCCTATCATCTATTTCTTCCAGCACTCACTCTCACCTCTGACAACCACCGCTGCTCGTTGTATAGACAAGCTGGAATTTTTGTGGATTTTTGTTTTGTTTGTTTGGGTTAGATTTCATATATAAGTGAGTTATTGGAGCATCTGTTTCTCTCTCACTTGTTTTACTTAGCATAATTTCCTCATGGTTCACCCATGAACCAAGTCTTGTAATCGGCAAGATATCCTTTTTTATAGTTGAATAATTTTCAGGGTGTGTGTGATTTTTCTACATCTGTTCATCCATTGGTGTACACTTAACTTGCTTCCATTTTTTTGTTACAATGAGCATGGAGGAAGATATCTTCTTGAATTAATATTTTCATTTTCTTCAGATAAATACTTAGAAGTGGAATTGATGAATCATGTATTTAATTTTTTGAGTCTTCTTCATACTGTTTTTTTTAATGGCTGTACCAATTTCTATACCCACCAACATCTGGCAAGGGTTCCCTTTTTCTATATCCGTAACAACACTAGTTATCACTGTCTTTTTCATAATAGCCACTCAAACAGGTGTGAGATGATAGCTCATTATGGTTTTGAGTTGCCTGAAAAATTATCCCTGATGATTAGTAATGTTATTATCCATTCTTAATAACATACATTTTTAATTATTTAATTATACCAATATATATTTATCGATGTTCCCCTATTTATGGTAATCTCTTTGTTTATTTATTATTGAAACAATAAATTTTTAAGATCTTTGTATATATTTGTAAATAAATATATATATATAGTGTGGGTATATGTGTGTGTGTATGTATGTATATATATATATATATATATAATATATTATATAATTAGGGATTTCTCTGCATCAGTATTAGAATTGAAATCTCTGGGTCATATATTTTAAGTGCAAATTGAACTTACAAGGTATTTTTTTTCTCCCTTAGTATAAAAATGTACTTCTTTGCCAAAGCATGGCATTATCAAACTATGTTATTTGCTATAACTGGTGCAACAAATTACCACATATTCAGTGGCTTAAAGCAACAGATTTATTCTCTTAGGATTCTAGAGGTCATAGTTACAAAATCAGTTTCTCTAAGCTGAAATGAAGATGTCAAAAGAACTGATTCCTACTGGAGATTCAGAAGGGAAAATCCATTTTCCTTTGCCTTTTTAACTTCTGGTAGCTTCCTGGGTGTTGAGTATAAGAGTTCACTGTGATTTCTTTAGACTTTTCTGTACTTTTGCAAACTTTTATAATAAATTATTAGAAAACATAAAGCCTATGTATTTCCACAGAAAATGTACCCATAAAATGACAGTTTTTTAGAACTTTGGATACTGTATCAAGTTCAACACTAGCATTTTGAGGGTCTGAAAATTTTTATCTTTTATAAATATGCTCGCTTTCATTTGACTGTGTTCATTTTGGCAAATATGAATTTCAAAAATAAGTATATTTTATAATATGCCCATTAATTATATTGAAGTTATTGGACACATTTTTATAAAATAAAGGTAAAATATAGGCAAAGGTAGTGTGTGTCTATATACCTCACTTATATTTTGACAGTTGATTAATTCTAGCATGTTGAGGGCATTTTTATAATTATAAAATTTCACTTTTATTAAAGAATAAACTAAAACTTAGTGATGACAGATATTGCTCATAGGAAGACCATTAGATCATTATTCAAAGAAGCCCCATTTCAAAACTGAATGTTCATTAATAAATTTTGCAAATGGGTAACTGCATTGGCAAAACCTGTGGAATTAATGTGCTTGTTCCTTCCCTGTTTTTATTTCAGTTTCTATTTTCATGTGTTGACATGGAAACTTTGCAGGACTCTGTGTTGTTGACTCATGAAACAATTTCTGTAATGTTTTTACATAACATTTGTTGTTACAGTAAAGATGTCAAACTTTGAAACACATAGAAATCGAAATTTGTCTCATTTCAATCAGTTAGTACTTTTGTATTCTGAAGCAAATTTTGAATGTCTCATTTGGATTATGATTAAGAAAGAAAATTATTTTTCTTGGAGCCTTTGTATTCATGGTGCTACTATTATAACAAGCACTAGCTATAAGAGAGAAAATTCAAGAAGAATATTATTATAGTTCATGAATTTATTACTTGGTTATGTTTAAATTCAGAATGTTGACAATGGAATAATGCAAAGTGATCAAAAAAGAAGACAAACTCAATGCCATTTATGGAAACATGGATGGAGTTGGAAAGGATTATTCTGGCTGAAACATGCAGAAGGAAAAAGATAAATATCAGATGGTCTCACTTATATGTGGAATAGAGAGAAACCAAGCAAAAGGTCAAGAAAAAGTCAAAACTAGCAAGCTGAACACAGATCTGAGGCATACAGAAGGATGGGGTAAAGTAGGGGTCAAAAGAGGGGAGGGAAAAACATGAGGAAATACGGCAATGGTTCATGGATGATATGGTAGAGGGAGAACTACAGGGACCATAACGATGTAGGAAAAGAAAGTTAATTAATATAAATAAAATAAATACATTCAGAGTCTTGGGGGAAAATGTTGAATAGTTTTAACAAAAATAATTGACAGGAAAAAATGCAAGGCAATACAAACCAATAATCTATAAATAATCACAAAAGTCTGACATCTACATGAATATACCACTGTCTAGGATGCAAAATACTTGCAAATTTTGTGAGAAAATTTAAAGCAAGTTTCCTTGAAATTTTGAGAACAAAACAGCTTTTTGAAAACCAAACCAGTCAATATGCTATGGTTAGTAAGTAGTAGGATCAAGAATAAAACTTATGTCTGGCTGCAATCCAAGCCTAATTTTACTGCATCTCAAATATTTATTTACTCTTTACTTGTGTAAGGCCTTTTTTAAGGTTCTAGGCAATGTAAGATGTGAGAAGGAGTCATTCATACAGAAATTCATAATATTACTAGGAAATTTTAAAATATCAACAAGCAGATCTAAAAATCAGACTTTTATATGAATTTTACTAAAAGATTAGCAGAGTTGTATGACAGCTAGTATAGACAAGTGAAAAGTTCATCCTGATGATTGCAGAAAGTTTTGTTAAGGAGGTGAAATTTCATCTAGGTTCATTCTTTCATCTAATAAGAATGAACAGAGAATGGGAAGGACTGGAAGAAAGAAATGAAAGTAAAAAGATCAGGGACTGTGTCAGAAGTTTAATTCATTTAGTTCATTTGCTTTAAGTGACTAATCATAAAATTTGATGTTGCTCAGAAAGGGGTAGGAGAATTGTGTTGCAGTATTACCATGGACTAACAGTTAATGGCACAAAGGTACCCTAGGTTCTTGGCATTGTTAAAGTTCTCACAAGTAGGAATGTTCTTGATAGCAGGAAAAAAAGATAAAAATACAGCCTTTAAATCAACCTCTTTTACATGACACCAAGCTTCCTAATTTTTTTTCACAAAATATTAATGCAAGAACTTCTCAAATATTATTCATCTGAACACTTAGCACTGTTTCTCTTTTTAACATGGATAAATCTCTGGTTGGTTTAGAAAGGCCCCCATTGGTAAAGAAGTCCAATACTTATGTTCATCTATTTCTGCTATTAGTGATATTAACAATGTAGCAGAATGTTATAGATTCAGGTGTAAAACGTCTTATCAATATGTATATATCATGTATACATTTTCTGAAAGTTGTGGTGAAATCACTTTGGAAAAAAGGCTTCGCTCTTTCTCTCTCTTTATATATATATATATATATATATTATATATATATATATATATATATATATATAAAATGTACCCTTTGCTATTGAAATTGGCAAGTGGAGAAGGGTAGGGGCAAGCTGTGCATGGCTAAACATTAAAGTGTTATAAAACATAAAATTAGTAATACCCTAACCCAAGTTATGAAGGATTTTGAAACAGTAGAAATGTGGCATTTTTATTAAAATTTAAAATATGCATACTCAACACCAAATAAGTCAATGGTGGGTTGTTCTAGCTCCTATAGCTTGAGGGCCAGTGTTGCCAATGATACAGAATTTGTTTTGATAGAGCAATAAAGTATGGATTCAAATAATATCAAACTCTCCAATTAGCCAATAAGATTTCCTATAACCAGACAGGCTCTGGTTATAGTGATTCCACTACAAACTAAAACTCCAAATAAGGTATGCTTTCAGAATTATTTTGCAAATCTAAAAAAAATTCTGATATTAAAGTTAGTTAGTATGAAAGATGGCATTCCTCATTTCAACAAACAGGTTTGCATTAGAAGTTTATAACTGAAGTAGTACAACTCAGATTGGGATATTTTCAAATTCCAATCAAGAAAGCTAATGTTTTTCATAAATTAGGCATCTGTTCTTTTATACTAGATTTTACCTAGCACTGGAAGCACATTACATTTCAACACATCTCTCTTCAGGTGAGTTCTGATTTCTCAAACCCTACAAATTGTAAGTCTCAGAGGTTTTTTGTTTTTTGTTTGTCTCTTATGATTCTATTGTACCTCATGTTTTAATGACCATATCATTGGAAATCAGAAATGTTTGTGTGGTTACCATTCCTTTCCTTGAATTTTTCACTTTTTGAAAATCAGGATTGGTTGTTTTTGTCTCTTCCAATGCCAAAGATGGCAGGACTATAAGTGTGTAGAGTGAATCTTGAATGGACACACAAATTACTTCAAAACATAATCAAGTTTACAAAAGTTTATCCTGAGATTAGATGCACACACACACGTGTGTGTGTGCATACATACATACATACACACAGCTAGATATTTTCAAACATATCCAAACAATTTCAAAATAACTGTGAGCAATAAAACAAAACAGGAAAACAAAACACACACATGGGAATTTAATGAGAACTAATTAGTAGAATAGCAAATTTATACAGTCAAAAAAGGGAAATGTTGAGAAATCTTTGAGGATTATTATCAGTTATTTCAGTGAAACTATCTTTCCAGCAAACAAAAAATTGATCAAGTTAAAAGTTATTTATTGAAATACAGCTAAAGTATATCACTTTTTGTTTTTTGTCCAGGACACAGAGATCTGCCTTCTGATCTATAATTTGGTTGTCCAGGGTTGATTTACCCATCAGGAGGGAGAATCCAGAAAAATGACAGGTGCCGTTTATCCTGCCAGACATCTCTGTCATAGTGAATATATAAATTGCCATTCTGGTTTATCCGTCCCCTTTGTTGTGAGATTAGCCACTGTGAATCATTTCCTCAGAGCATAATCACATCTGGAAAGACTGATACCACAGAGTTGTGAGGCTGCATACCTACAGGCTGGGTATTAGATTATGGAAGCCTTACCAGTAAAGACTTCCCTAAAGCAGTGGGCCAGTCTCCATTTATAGTAGCTCTTGGAAGCAGCATTTGGTAATGAAAGTCGCAGTTTCTAATCAAAATGTATGCATCATATTTGAAAAAAATTAGGTGAACACGACATCATCCATACAAAAATCACACCACACAATTACTTCCATCAAAATCTTCCATTCTTCTTGTCTACAGAAGTTTTAAAGTGTCCTCAGCTGTGATTTCTGTTACAATTACTGCAATGAATTTTCTTTTATATAACTCTTGTACATGAGTTATAACAGGCACCAACTGGATTTTTGCACCATAAGGGTGATATCCAAAAATAGCTTGCATAATAGAAGTATAAATACCAGTCAGGTGTCTATAGGGAGTATAGTACTTATTTAAATACTAGCCCTGGAACTTTGTTGTACCTTCACTGTAGATTATGAAATTATCCAAGGAACTTTATGCCAATTTACTTTTCTCCAGAAGTGGGAACTGGGGAAAAATTGGTAACAAAAACCACAGACTAAGGAAATGTATGACAGCAGGTGTCTGTGCCTAGAGTCATCAGAGTTGTTTAACCTCTTGTTTACCAGTGTGTGGTATCAGTAAAGTTCTGTCCTTGTCCTGGGACCCTTTCTGTCTCATGAGTATTTCTTAGATAATCACTGCATTATGGGAGCAATATGATTATTTGAATTGAAGTCATCTTTGCTGCCTCCAGACATGGTTATTGTAAATATAATTAAGTAGTGTTCCAGCCAGATAATAAAGGTATAATTCTAAAGCTTATTCAACAAATCTACTACAATATGTCAGTTAACATCTTTCAAACTCAAGCTTCTATGAATACACAGATAAGTAAAAAGTTAGTCTACATTATTCAGGTTGCAAAATCATTTGTTTCTCAGTAATCACATCTAAGACATCAATCAGCAGTTCCTAAAGGAGTTCCATTGCCACATTCCATTCAAAAATTCATTGGTCCAACTGTGGAATCAAACACATTATTTGTAAAAGGCATAACGTATTTGATTATTTTCAAAATAATCTAGGAACTAACACAGATGAATTTTCATTAAGTTCATAATGTTTCTAAATTAGTGCTACTGATATTAAAAAGTGATTTTTATATAATCAGCAACTAGAAACAAGTGTTTCTATGAAAAAACTGCAAAGTATCATTACTACATTTTCTAGGATAATCTCAGCTGAGAAGTTGAAAAGTAATCAGAAATTACTGAGTGAACTTTGGAACCATATATTGAAATTATACTGATTTAGATGCTTCATTTGGATAGAGGAAGACAAAACTCTGGGGTAAAATGTCATATTCTGTTGTTCCACTAGAGTTCTAAAAAACACAACTATCTCACATTGGAGTATAACATAAACTGAAAATGATAAATTTCCTGCTTTGGGACTTTGTTTCCCCTCTAGGAAACTGGGTCATCAGTATTAGTTAATTAGTACAAATGATTACATGGATAGAGGCAGCCATACACACAAAACTAAACTAAACTACCTGTCATCTCCTTTCTATCATCTATCACAGATGTTGCAACTAACCAGCAACAAATTCTGAAGTTACCTACTCAATCTTTTTTTTTTTAATGATCTCTCTTTTCCTGGACTCATTTTTGCCAAGTACAATGAAAGTAATGAACTATGTTAAAACATTTGATAAATACGTAAGCAAACAATAAAAGAAAAGAAAGAAATCAAGGAAACAATACTATTTATATATACATTTACTATAACATCAAAAAGTTTTAAATATCTAGGGATAAGCTTAACAAGAGGTGAAGGATATGTATGAAGAAAGCTATGACATTGCTAAAAGAAATAGAAGACAACAAAAAATGAAAATATATTTCCCATTCATGGATTGGAAGAATTAACATTGTTAAAATGTCCATCTTACAAAAAGCAATATACAGACTCAATGCAGTCTCTATCAAAGTTTCAAAGGCAATCTTCAAAGAATAGAAGAAACATTACTGAAATTTATAGGAACCACAAAAAGCCCCAAATAACTAAAGCAATCCTGACAAAAAGGAGGAAGAATTGTCATATCACATGCCTAGATTTGAAACTATACTACAAAGCTATAGTAATGAAAACATCATGGTATTGCAATAAAAAAATAACCAAACACATAGATAGTCCAATGGAATAAAACTGAGTGCACAGAAACAAACTTATACTTGTATAATCAGTTAATCTATGACAAAGGAGCCAAGAGTATACATTCGGGCAAGGAAATTTTCTTCAAGAAATGGTTCTGGGAAAACTGGACAGTTACATACAAAAGAATGAAACTGGATTACTATCTCTTGAAGTTTAATTTTATGCTCTTGAATAATAAACAAGAAAGATGGTAGATGACAAGCCCAAGTAATATTTCTATTACTTTATGAATCACAGAGTGACAGGCATTTTCTATTTTATCATGATAAATTTTAGGGAACCTTCTGATTGGTCTCGCTATGGGCCATCCTTCAACTAATTATCTTGGACAGAAGCACCTAATTGGCTCTGACAAAATTCTAAGACTACTGTTGTGGAGAGAGTAGAGAGGAAGAAAATTCCCTCAAATTGTATGACATAAATTTGCCATAGAAAAAAATTCAGTAATTAGAATATATGAGGAATATTTAAAACAATAGTTATTCTGAGCCTAAACTAGTAGTTATTCTATATAATAACTACCAGTACTTTGAAATATGACCCTTTTTCACTCTGTTATTCACATAAAGTGTTTACATCATTGTCATTTCATCTAGTGGATATGTAAGTGCTATTTTCATTAATCAATTACTAGGTTTAGGCTATTTACTGGTATTCTTCAAAAAATTAATTCAAATTGCTACTGATATTGGCAATAAAAGTTATGTAATTTGGTAGCTGTCAAAATATAGTCTTTATCAAGACAAATATGAAATAACTTTAAACATGAAGTAATGTCTAGACATGAGAAATAACAAAATTAGGGGAGGTTAGGAAAAATAATATTTTTAAGACCAAGTAACATGTGCTGGTCCCATTGTAGACAGATTTTTTTTTTTGCATTATCTCACCAATTTCTGACAATTACCTTACGAGAGATAGTTTTCAAATTAAAACTGTAGACTTAACAAAAGCAGACATCTAGTGGCAGATAAATATTACTCTGAATAGTATATTTTTGCTCTACAAGAAAGGAATTTTAAAGAATAGAAATATGTTTGTGTTTATGTGTTCATATGTGTGAGTTTGTGAGAGATAAAGACAGAGGATTAGAGAGGCAGAGATACTTCAATTTTAGTTAATGATTATTAATCAACTCAATGTGGTCTTAAATTCAAACTGACATGATTATCAAGTGAGCTCTTTGGCAGTGAGGGTTCATATGGAAAGTTGCTTTTAGTCAGGCAAGCTGTGTAAAAAATGCATATAACATGAATAAAAATTTTAGTATTAAAGGCAACACTTGATAAAAATTTATAATGTCTAAAGTACTCATAAATCCTAGAAACTTCTGACTGGGTTGAGATTTAAAGATATAAAAAATATTCTTTCATGCTCATAGTTGTAGAGCTTCTCAGATGCCATTATTGTTGACTACTTGATGACTTTAATAGTGTCTTGGCTGGGAGAAGATATCTGAAAGAGCATAATCATTTATAAATATTGCATTCAATTTTGCAGACGTGAAAAAGAATACTTTGATGCTGTGAATTCCAGTAAGTATGTATTATAAACCTTTCAGATCATCCATAGTAATTATATTTTAATTGTGATACCAGGTGAATAGCTTTTGTTCTAATAGGCAAAGCACTAGATGTTAATGAGCATCATAGATGTATCCTTGATGACTCATATTTCCTGATACAAAATTAAGTCTTTGGTTAGTTTTTCCAGTAACCTTTCTTTGTAGAAAGTTTGGACAAGTTATAGGGAGCAGAAAAATTTATGATCATAAAGAAGGAGAAATCATGATTCAAATGTATGCCCCAATATGATGGTCTTCTTCCAATATAAAATAAATAAAGGTAAATTTATTTCTTTGATAATATTTATAATTAATGAATTCTCATAGGATAGAGGAAAATACTGACCAACTAGATCCATTTATAAAATAGCACTCAAATACAGGGGAAAATGAGAGTTACTGTGTCTACCTTTAAGTAGATTTAGTAGATGAATCCTGCCATGACTCCTTAGGCTTCCTCCAAAGGTAAAAGATATTACTAATGTCACCTATCAAGATCTTTATTCATACTGTAATCATGATTAAGGTTATTTTTGCTTTCTTTACGGAAATTTCCACTGTCCCATGCTTGCTTAAGACAAAACTGATGGGGCCTCCCTGGTGGTATAGCGAGTTAAGCGCTGCGCTGTGGCGCTGTTGGCAGGTTAACGTGAGTTCAACACCGGACCAGGGAGATTCCCACATGGCACAGCAGACCTCTCCTGTCTCGCCCGCTGCTCCCCTCAGCAGTGTATTTCCATCAATCTGCCCGTTCTGCTCCCTACTCTGTCTCTGGTAAGCCCTCTCGCAGTCCCACGCCTCTGGCCTTTATCCCAGCTTGTATGCATAAATAATTAAATCTTTAAAAAAAGGACAAAAAACCATTGAATTATACAAGATTATGAATCAACCTACCTAATAGCCTCAAGCAGGAAAAAGAAAATAATGAGTTCTAGCTAAGCAGATGAAAATAAATTGTTTTTTATATTATAAGTTTGACATGAAAAGACAGATAAGAAAAAAATATCTTAAAAACAACAGTGGAAAAACTTGATCTTCAAGTGGACAGCAGTAAAACTAGTAGCCAATTTTTCAACATAAATGAGAGCCAGAGACTACAAAACGTACTTTAAATGTTATGGGGGAACACACACACACACACACAAACACACACACACACACACCTGCTTATCTAGATGTCTATAACTAGTAAATAAATTTATTCTTTCAAACTAAATGCAAAATGTAAACATTTCCAGGAACAATGAGATAATTTAATGCTGCAGACCACAATGAAAGCACTATCAAAGAGAACTTAGTCACTTTAGGAGAAAAATAGATCTAGATATAATGAAACAAATGTAGGAAAGAATGAAGATGAATATAAAAAGTAAGTATGTGTATGAATTTTTAAAAACCTGAACATAAACACAAAATAAAAATGTGTTATGAGACTGAATTATAGATAGGATTAAATGTATGACAAAAGTAACATAAAGGAAGAAGAGTAAAAAAAGATACCAAGTATTATAAGGTTCTAAGCACTATCTGGGAAAAGGTAAATGTAATGTTATAATAGTCAAAAACATATGCTGTGATTTCTAGTTTAATAAGTAAAGGAAGAGTAAAAAAATGTAAATCCAACAAGTTAATACAAGGGACAATAGGGATAATTGAAAATAATTGATTAATCCAAATGGAAGTTCAAAAAGGAAGAGGAAAAAACCATTAGGACAAGTGACAGAAATAGGAACAAATAATGAGATAAGATGGTAGTTATAAGCCAATATATCCATAATTATAATGAATGCAAGCAATATAAATATTCTAATTAAGACAAAGATTTTCAGGGTGAATTAAAAAAAAAAAGATTCAGTTCCATGCTGTTTCCAAGAGACATCCTTCAATATAAGGACATAGAAATCTTGAACAAATGCAAAAGAATAGGAAAAGAGCCTTTATAAATGCAAACTAAAATAAACTGTTTTTTTAAAAAGATTTATTTATTTATGCATACAAGACCTGGGGTGTAGGCCAGAGGTGTGAGGGTTAAGAGGATTCACCAGAGACAGAGTGGGGAGCAGAACAGGCAGAATGACTGAAATGCACTGCTGAGGAGAGCAGCAGGCAAGTCAGAAGAGGTCTGGTGTGCATTGTGGGAAACTCCCTGGCCTACTTGAACTCGTGCTGCAGTGGCTGTGTATAGCTTCATAGTGCTGAGATGTGACCCTCTGCGCCACCAGGGAGGCCCTAAAATAAACTGGTTTTGCTACATTTGTGTAAGAGACAGTTGATAGTAAGGCAAGTTTGAATGTTCCATTCAATGTAAGCTTAAAATATAATAAAGAAAAATTGACAGATTATCAATATACAAAATAACATTATTTTAATATATAACTCCCTGCAATTGTTATAAAAATATGAGCAACAGAATGAATTAATTTGGCCTAATTGAATCTTCTAAAACATTACAACCAAGGATGCAAGTGTATCCATTCTTTCAAAGCACACCTGGAATATTTATCAGAATTTTTCATAAAAAATATCTGAATGAATTTTTAAGGAATGAAATTTTTCAGGGTAATTATTTATCCCAAGGAAATCAAGTTAGAATCTATCATTAAAGTAATATATTTCCAAACTTCTACACATACTATATGTACAAAAGTAAAGTATAATTGATGATTGAAAATATTTTTGTTAAAGGAGAATGAAAACATAAAACACCACAATTTGGAGTATGCAATTAGAGCTTAGTTTAAGAGACATTTAGATCCTTAATGTCTTATTTTAGACAAGAGTATTTAACTAAAATATTGTCAAAAAAATAATGGTAGCACTGAGAATAAAACAATCACTTCTGCCAAGTGTGCAAGTTGGGAAATATTTTGTGAAGAAAGTGTTCTTTGTTAAAGTTTCATTGACTAGTATAGTCATAACACAGGAAAAGTGGAAAAAATATATAGGAAATTATCCTGGAATTGTGCGATGAGGCAGTTTGAACATGCTAAGGATTTTGGAATTTTTCCTATTGACCAGGGATTCAGTGGGAATCATCAGTGATTTTTAAGTTAAAAAAAAAGTAATATGAGCAATACAAAATAAACATAATTTGACTACAGAGTGAAGGATGGATTAAAAAAAACAGTCTTGGTAGATTCTTAAATAATGTAATCAGAAATAATGAGGCAGAAATTAATTTAGTAGTTATTAGAATGCAGAACAGAAATCTAACTCAGGAGCTACTTCTTGGGTTGAATGACTATACTTGATGACTTACTGAATCCTAGGAGCAGATAAGGAAAAAAAAAAAAAACAAGCAATTTTCTCTCTAATTTACCAGTTGAGTATTGATTCTATTAACATGAAAGAGAATAAAAGAAGAAACTTTGAGAAAGAAGATAATGAATCAGTTTTAAGCACATTAGTCTAGGGTGTGATGGAATCAGTTGGAAGTAGCCAATAGTGTAAAGTATTGGTTTCAAACTGTAAAGAGAAGGTAGTGAAGTATGTGTGATTGCTATCAGTTGAGGTAAGAGGAGCAGATGAGAATGCTCAGAAAGAATCCAGATTTAAAAAAAAAAATCACAGAGAATATTTCACTGCATGTTGAAATTTGATATATGGGCAGATGAAGGAGATGAAGACCAGACAACATAGAAAGCTGCTAGAGAGGAAATCCTGAGCTACATGGGCTTACACACCATAGAATTTTAAAAAGGAAGGTTAGTTTATTTCATCAATGTAGTGAGAACATTTATCCTTTCATTCAAACTCTCTCTGAATAATAAATAACTAGTGACACAGGGAACTATAAATGCTTTCATCATTTATTTACATATATTTTCACAGAATAAAATTTTGGTACATAGATAGACATCAATTATGGGAAAGACTCAGTGATAACTTTACATAGACCAGATCGACCAATATTTAAATGAAACAGCTAATAGAGCTCTTAATAAAACTAATGTTTTTATAAAACTGTCAGAAATTTAAAATGAAAATCAGTTAGTGATAACACTATTCAAAATTGTTCAGTTAACATCAGTGTCACGTCACTAAGTATGTAACATCATGTCCTCTTTATTAGACATTAGTATCTCTGATTCAGGCATTATTTTTAACACATGTAGAGACACAGACAAATTTAAAACCTGAGTATGTCAATTGAGTCTATATGGCCCAAGTGTAAATATTTCTCCTCTCTTGAATTTGCTCTGATAGGGAAGATTTACCTACTAGAATATTTTAAATTCATTTCCATAGCAACCAGCGATAATGACCAATATAGAAATATTATGCCATATGTTTGTGTAGAAATTATACACAAAAGCAACAACAATAATAAAAATATTCTTAATTCGTTTACATGCCAATTTGCCCTAGAGAACAAATAAAGTTTACATGAAAATATCTGTAAATTTCTTTAGTAGAAATGTTCTGGAAAAATGTTCATTGTGCCCTCCCTCCAGTCCTTCAATAAAAAAAGAACTCTTTAAAGAGCAATTGTATAGAGAATAAGAAATAATTAAACTTTAAAGTATATTTGAAGGCAACACAACACCTGACAAATAATTTTATCTCTTGGCATTGGGCTGTTAAACAGCAAACAAAGTACAGATTGTAATATGCAACTGGTCTATTAAAAATCTACTTGAGGGATTCATTTTGCCTCTCAAGATTTGAAATGAACTTTCTACTCTTCATTGTTATTCAGACTACCAGACTTTGGGGGATAATCAGTTCATTAGTAGGGCTTAGGAAAGTGACCCTCACGTCACCTATGTCTGGTTTTGCAAAGGTCACTGTGAGCATGTGCATATTCTGCACAAGATGAGCTCAGAGAAATGGTCTAAACTCTGACAGGACTGTGGCTCTGTGACAAGTTCTGACACGTCTTTCTCCAAAAAGCCCAGAGCCTAGAAAGTCACATATTTTGAGTTTACAAAAAAAAAAGTAAATAGGGTAAATCAGTGTCAACCTAAGAAACAACAGAGAGATGGAAGTAACAGCCCTCTTTTCAATATTAATAACAAGACATAAACTACAATTTAAGAAAATGCACTTAAAATATCACTACCTGCCCAGTTTTTTTTTCTTAAATATTCAACACCTGACACATTTCTCTTAGCCCACAGAACAAATTTAACTGAACTGATGTCTCTGCCATCAGAAAACCTTTTATGTTATGAGAACAGATGAAAACAGTGAAATGAAAATAGAAACTACATCTTCTTTTTGAACTAGTAGTATCTATTTTGATCCATAATGCCAAAGTAAAATAAAGTTATTGCAGTTACTGAGAAATTTCAGCCCCTCAAACCTTTAACACTGGTCAACAAATTTTTACAAAAGTCATGTTACTGAAATAAAATTAGTCATTTCCTATCAATTTTTTGGTGTTTAACATGAATATGACAGTCAAATTTTAATTTTGGATCTAGGTTTTTTTTTGTTATCTGCAATAAATTGATGTTTTCATCACAAAATGCATGCCAATAGTAATAGTCCTATGGTTAATACCTGTAAAAAATCAAGTCATAGACTACTTCTTAGATTTCTTTGCTTGTCTCTTGTACAACTGTTCAGGAATAGAATAGATGGAAGACAGTTTCCATTGTGCAAAAGCACAGCCTTAAGACTCAATTTTGAAGAGTCTAGAAATAGTCTCCATTCTTGTTGGTCATGAGTGATTTCTAAGGCATTTCTGAGGCCCTCAATATCAGAACAAAATACCAGAGTACTTTCCTTTCTGAAGAAAGGCTCCAACTGCTGGTGGCGCTTTCGATAGAAAGTAATTGTGACATCTTCTAGAAGATTCCATTGTTGGAGTCTTGATCCTAGCAATTCAGCCTTGTTCTTGAATAAGTCCAAATCATGAACCAGGTCATTGAGTTCTTCCTGTGTTAGTGTGTGTGGGGTTGATGATGCACCACAGTGAAAATCTGGATCACTGCATGCTGATGGAACAGGAGAAGAACAGGTAGACTCACCCTTGTCCTCATCAGATGAATCCAGAGAATATTCTGCTGGAGCTTCTGGAATAGGAAATCCTTAACCATATGGAACTGGTCTCAATTCAGACGGGTATTTGGGTAGACTCTTCTCAACTTCTTTGGCTTCATTATTCCACTGGAAAGAGGAAGAACCAAGCAGAAGCAACAGTCTTTTATGTGGTTGCTTGGCTCTTTCCACATCATGGGGACTGCAAATGGCATTGATGGTCTTTTGTCATTTCACCACTGTGAAAGCTGTGTTGTACATGTAGCACAGCACATATGTGGGGCCCAAGGCTTGTCTTGGTCACCAACCTTGCATCCGAAGTAAAGATGATAAGCCTTCTTCACTTGAAAAGTGATACTTCTCTTCTGGTTGGCAAATGTAACTTCCCCATAAATAAAGCAGAAATTGTCCACCTTATTAACACACTTTCAAGGCATTATTGTTCTGTATTGTGCCTAAAAGGATAAAATAATAACAATTCTATTGAACAGTAGCTTCAACTGTCTTGCACAAAGTCTGAAATATTTTCAATGCTCAACCTTTCTGACATGGCTTTATACAGTGCACTGCTGACGTCAGCTTACTTCAGCAGCCACCTGGCAGTAGGATTGCACTGCATCAGAAAATGATGCAATCAACTCTGGATGATGTGTGCATGATGGTATTATGCAATGTGATGCAATATTACATCATTCTAGGTTGATTTAGGATGTTGTTGCAGTCCTACTGGATAAATTTACACAGTGAAACATATAAAATGAATTATATGAAATATCTTCAAAATGAGAAGTAATAAAAAATTTTCTGTGTTATATTCATGTTCAGCACACCAAGATACTACATGTTAGGGCCTTTTAAAGTCAGTAACAATTTCACTGTTGACCAGAGTAATCCTTTCCTCCCCAAATAGCTATATAAATTAAAAATTTCCCAATGTGTATTTTAATATTATAATATCAAAATAATGTAATTTTTGATAGTCAAAAACAAAATAATGATAATACATTCATGTCATAATTTCTCAAATGGCTTCAGAAGTAGCTGAAAGGATTAGGAAACAAATGGAGTAATAGCTCTTGCTTGCTCTCTCTCTCTATATATGTACATATATGCACATACATATATGTGATATTTGAAAGATATTTACTAACTCCATGTTTTATTTTAAAACTTCTAAATATCTGAATGATAAAATGGTGAAAGATGGAAAAAATGTGTGATTTAAAAAGGAATTCAGATATACAAAATGCTATTAAAAAATTACAAAATCACTAGTTATCAGTCCAGCTTGAGATATAAAATTTTATAAAAATGGGAACTTCTCTCTAATCACATCCCCTTTCCTGCCCCCTCCCTTCTAAGTCAACTGCTATGCTGAGTCGTTCATATATTATTCCACTGGTAGATTTTTATAGTTCATTCTACTCTCCTGTTTAATTATGTTAACCATGAATATTCTAACTGATAATATTAGAAATTAATAATAACAATGATAAACATGTATCTCCATATTTTTAAGTCAAGCATTTCTTGCCAAGTTAACTTGATCATTTGTTTAAATTCAGAGTATATGTAAATAAAGTTAAGTTTAAATAAAGAATTTCCCATCTATTCAACCCTAAGTTTGTTGAGTATTATGACACTTCCATGCAATGCTCATGATTGAAAGATACCAACAGATACAAGCAAAAGCCAAAAAATCTTCAATATTAGTAGACAAATATTTAACTCTCTGAATATTGACCATAGGGATTCTATGTTCGAAGGACAAATATCTCTGCCTCTTAAGTCCTGATGGAGCACCCCATGCCATGTGGTACGGTCGTAGACTTTGCCCAGGTGACACCTCTCAGGTCTATCTGCTCTTTTTTTTCTGACACTCTTCTGACCCATCCTGACTGAATCTGAGGCTCCCTGTGACTCACCATGCTCCCCAGGAACAATATAATCCAGCACATTCCAACAAATTGGAGAATGGGGGGTCAATTTCTCAGCCTCAAAAGCCCATACCTCTATTGTTCTCCTGCCTGATATATATTTCTACTAGGTTGAAAATTAAAATAGTGTACATGTTTAATAATTATACGTCCTGATAGCTTAAGCTTTATGCAGATAGGACAGAAAATCATGTCTAAATGGTGTGAAGAATGCAAAACATATTGAACCATTTAATATATTCTATTATGTGTTGATAACACTAATAAACATATTCCAAAATCTATGCTAAAAAAATAAAATCCATCATTTCTTTGCTATTCCACTTGTAAGAGCCTATGTGTTTTGAGAGAATGTCAGCTATTTTGCTTTCTGATTAAATAGATAAGATATATTTTCTGTAAAGAAAATAAATCCAAATTTATCTAAAGTGAATACTATTAATTTGTACGAAGAAAAGTGAATCAGTATTTATCTAACAGAAATATTTACTCTCCAAAGATAATTATGAATTTACTTTATTGAGGAAAATCCGAAACTTCCTAATTGTCTGCCCCTAACACACATCATCATTATCATCTCATTGCTGGGCAAAAGACTATGAACTTGAAAGAGCATTTGAGTAGAATAGACAAGATGAATTGGTCATTTGATGTCTCTTAGGTTTGTTGCTTTACAAAGAGACCACGGATCTCTGTATTTTAACAACAGCAAAAATGTATTTCTCTGGGAAGCATTTCAGGACTGAGCAACGACCCAGCGCACCCGACCTGCATGCGATGCTCAGCTCTGTGCTGCATATCCAGCTGCTTTCACCACCACTGCAGCGAGGCCGGAGAGAGGTGTGGAGTCTGGTACCCATTTTGGTTCTGCTCATATACCTCTGGCCAAAGCAAATCACATAGTCATTTCTAAATTTGAGGAAGCAAGTATAATTCTAATTCATGCCTGAAAGAGGAAAGCTGAAAATAATAGGGAGCAATACTAATGTCCATAATACTAGATTTCCTCGTTATCAATAAAGTCTTTAGATAGATTTATACTCAACCCAGCAAAGGGAAAGAACAGGGCCAGGGAGAAAGTCGCAATTGTTACTTAATCAGATTCAGAAATCACCTGTTGATGATGCTTTTTTGACCCATTAGGAAGATTTAGTTCTCTGTCCCTACAGAATATCATTTAAATAATATTTACCATATTATACTAATCTATTACTTCCTGCCACATATGACTATGTGAAAGAGGAAATGTCTTTTAAACATTAGTTTATGATAGCATTATGATTAGCATATGATATATGATGATATCTGACATAAATGCTGATAAAATAATGAAGGACAGGGACTCTGTCGTGGTTGAGGGGTTAAGTCTCAGTGATATCAAGCTATCTCCAATCACTACTGCCTGAGTTCAATCCCGGCCAGGGAGATAACCCACATGGTGCAGCAGAACTCTCCTGTCTCACCCACTACTCCCCTCAGCATTATATGTCAGTGGATCCACCTATTCTGCTCCCCACTCTGTCTCTGGCGAATCCTCTCATCCCCTGCACCTCTGGTCTACACCCCAGTTCTTGCATGTCTAAATAAAAATAAATATTTTTACAAATTAATGGAGGATAGGAAATCATTTGGAGGAAGAGAGATGAGAAGGAAGGAAACAAGAAAGGAAGAATTCGCTTAAGACAATCTGGCTTTGCAATGAGCAAATTTTCACAGGTGTTCTACCAAGAATTTGGATATCTTCCATACAGTAATTGTCAAGTGTTAGAGTGTAAGACAGAGACTTCTGATTGGGCTCCAGTATCCATTCTCCTTTTCTTCCTTTAGTAATAGAAGTTCTAACTTTAACAGAACTGATGTTTAAGACTGTATTTCCCAGTTTCTACTGAAACTCTGTGTAGTTGTATGATTAAGTTCTTATAAATGGGAGGGGAGAGGAGTGATAAAAGTGACTTCCAGGTTATAGTTTTCAAATAAAACTCTGTGTCCTTCAGTGTTTTTCTCTACTTTCTATGATTTTGTTAGAGAAGGTATTAAAGATGGCAGAGCAGAGGAGAAAGCGCCTAGATCCTGAAACCAACATTGAAAGACAGCCACACAATATGCTACACATGCACACACACATGCACACACACACACTTCATTTTAGGAAAATTATTCTTCAGACCTCTATTTACTCATAATATAATATGACATTACATGATATAACATGATAGTATTTGTAAAAAGCTTTAGCTAATTATTTCAATCCCTTTTTCAGCTTATGCATTTTTGAGATTATCTCAAGCCTTTCCTCTATGTAATCAATCATTTTTCAGCCATCTCAAAAAACAACTCAAACCAAAAAACAGCCACTGTGTTTGTTCAATTACTGACAGAGACATTAAGACATTTCTATCTTATATGTAGCTGCATTTGGTTTTTATATTAGCATTCAGTTAATCCTGCATCCTTACCTACACACATACACACACTCGCACCATCGTTTTTGTTCTAATGCTAAGACAGCATCCACAATGTAACAGAGATACAATCAATGGCAAGTTTAGGTGCAACTACTATAATTATAGATAAATGTTCCAGAAAGCACAATAGGACACAGAAATCAGTATTGATTCTATCTTAGTATCACAAAACCTGCAGAAATATGGACAATTTGTTAATTGAATCAGAGCCTCACAGATAAACATTCTAAAGCCATTGTTAAATAGACTTAAAAATGAAATCATATGATTAAAACTACCCCAAATTAATTCCCAGCAAAATTAATAAAGTGTTGCGGTTTGTTTTAGCAACTTTCCTATGTGAAACAAAACTGTGGGATCATTCTGTTCACTTACTTGGCCACAAGGAGCATTAAGATGCATCATATTGTTCTCAATTGTGCCCTTTCAGTAGCAGCTGTACAATTTCATGGAGGACATTGCCACATTGATAGTCCCACATGTGTCAAAATTTGCATGAAATAAGCAGTCATCGGCAATTATGATTTGCCAGGAAAAGATTCTTTAAACCATTCTCAAAGCCAATGACAGATGTAGTTTCCTGATTTTAGGATCTATTTTACTCCAACTCTGGGCAGCAACATTAGGAAAACATATTGCATATCTTAAAAATCAGTTTGCTTAGGAGGTGGGGGGAGGGAAAAAAAAAAAAAAAAATCAGTTTGCTTAGGCATTCTAAAGGAAGGCTTGCCAAGAGATAAATACAACAAATAAACCTGATGTTCTTATGCAAAATATGTGAAAATGATAAACCTGTGTTGCTCTCTATTAAGACTGGAAAAAGTCAAATAAAAATATATGTGTATATACAATGCAGCTAAATGTTTGAGTTCTTTATTCAATGAATAGGGAGACCCAAAGGGCAGCCCCAAATACCTAAATCACAAAGTATGCCTGCCTTGTAACATCACCTATAAAATATGCCTTATTTATCACAGCTAACATGTCCAAACTGTATTCATTTTCAGATAAACATGAGCTCAGGGAGAGGAATGACTTTGAAAGGCTAAGACCTAAATCTGTTATTTTTCTTCAGTGGGATTGAGAATCTCTTTGGGGACTGCTAGTAGTGTTTGTTTGCTTTCATGGTTAAGAAAGTCCAAGTAATCCTTTCTGATTATGTGTCAGGAGTAAAAGTAGCATAATCAGATAGTAAAGAACTTTTTTTTCACAGTGGAAGGGAGTTAAACACAAAGGAGAAAAGATTCACACTTTTTAGAGCAGAAAATTAGTGGGTTAGGGGCCTCCCTGGTGGCACAGCAGTTGAGCGCTGCGTTGTGGAGCTGTCAACAGCTCGCGATGCGAGTTCGACGCCCGGCTGGGGAGAATACCACATGGTGCGGCAGACCTCTCCTGCCTCGCCCGCTGCTCCCCTCAGCAGTGTATTTCTGATCTGCCTGTTCTGCTCCCCACTCTGTCTCTGGTGAACCCTCTCGCCGCCCCACGCGTCTGGCCTGTACCCCAGCTTGTATGTATAAATAAATAAATCTTTAAAAAAATTAGTGGGTTAATTAATGTAACATGTTAGTGTTGATTCTGCATACATTTTGCAATTGGTTAATCTTAATTATTCAATTACTCTATTATATTTTCTGGAAGGGAAAGATAATACAGAAGACATAAATAGTCTCCATTGCATTACTAAGAGAAATAATAAAAGCAACATTTAGATTTTCTTTAAATGCAAAGAATTTAAAAATAAGAAATAAAAGAATATTTTCTAATATCTATTGTAACTTACTGGCATGGATTTTACTTGGATGCAATCTGTATATCAAGTTTTAATTGTGGAATACTTTAAACAAACTCCATTTAATGATTAACATGCCTCACCTTAATCATTTATTTTGTTATCTTGATGACTTCTAATTCTTCAGAATTAAAGGAAGGGTTATTATCTCAAGGAAGCTTCCTTCCCTGATGTCTACTTTTACTAATATAATGTAAATCTCAATGTTTTTCTCTTCCCACTGAATCCTTTACATCATTATTATAAAACATCAGTCACAGTTACAGCAATGGTTGATGTATTTCTTTTCCACTAAACAGTTAATTCTCTGAAAGCACCATTGAGCTTTTTTCAGTTTTGTATTGCACATTCAACAATGTTATTACTTTAGATGGCTCATAAATGTTGAGCAAATGAATGAATATGGTTGTTATGACAGGGAGGGAACTACATTTTGAAAGTAGCAGTTTTTCTTGAGAGTTATGTTTTTCAATATGGTAATAGTCACAAGCACATTTGATTTTTTCCTTCAGTCCTCATTGTGATAGAGCCCACATTACAAGACAGTTCTAGGAAAAATTTAGATCATGGCTATCCTCTAAATAGTTTGCCCCTATAAGTAAACTACAGCACCCTAAACATGGAATTCTTCAGTCTGCCAATACTGGTATCATTCATTCATTTTTTTTAAAGATTTTATTTATGCGTACAAAGAACTGGGGTATAGGCCAGAGGTGTGGGTATTGGGTGGGGTGAGAGGATTCACCAGAGACTGAGTGGGGAACAGAACAGTCTCATACACTGAAATACACTGCTGAAGGGAGCAGCTGGCGAGACAGAAGAGGTCTGCTGCGCCATGTGGGTCAGCTCCCTGGCGGGGATTAAACTCAGGCTGTAGTGGTGATATCTTTGAGACTTAACCCCTATGCCACCAGGCGGGGGGAGGGGGGGTCCTCATTCATTTATTTATAAGAAAGCAACATAAACCTTTTAGGAAGAGCCCAGCAGTATAGTCATCCTGATGGATGTAAATGACTAAAAAAGGTGGAGTAAAGAGAAATCTCAGAACAGACTGATGCTAATCATACCAATCTGGGAAACAATTTGGAAGAGATTGGTTGCTGGGAACCACTGAAAAACACATCGGAGCTAGTTTTATGAAAACAAGAGATTGTATATTGGCGACTTGTATAACCATAGATACGTATAACTATGAGTTGCAAAATTTCTGGAAATTTATTAGCCATATTTTTATATACCTTGACATTTAGGAGGAAGCAAGACACATAAAGGTAGAGGGAAAGATTGGATCTGGCTACACTGGAGTACCTGCGTGAAGAACCTGAAGTAAATGGACCAGTTTCTTGCTATCTGTTTAAATGAGAAGCTTAACTGTAGTTTAGTAACAATATTAGTAATATAAAGCATACATCCATGCACTTTATAACATTACTATCCTGGATAAGTATAAAATTATTCTTTCATTTAGTAATGAAAGATCAACTTGTCTCTTTCTTAAAACACACACACACCCCGGCTCAGTAATTCCATGAAATATTTCCATAGGGTATGACACCCACATTCTTTTCTATTTTTCTGCTAAAAACAAAGATCTTTCTCTTGTTCACACAAATAGGCTATGGAAAAGTGGTATAATCAAAATCTTAGTTTTACTCTTTATGGGTAATTGCAGCTTCTCTATTTGGAGGCAAGTAGATAATGTTCCGTTTATCTAAATGTGCATTCATTCCATTTCAAATATGTTGCATTAGAAAGGAGAATGGGGAAGTTCCCTTAATGTGCATATTGAGATCATTCCCATCAACCTGCAAGCGTGCTGAAATGTCTCCCATCTGAATAAAAATTTACCCTCTATCATCATTCCCCTAGCTCCCCATCACACTTACGTGCGCCACAAGAAGCAAAAGTTCTCAAAAAAGTTTATCCTGGGTGACTCTATTTATTTTTACTCATTCTCCTATTGGGGATGTCAATGAGGCCACTGAAAGCTGAATGATAAAGTTGCCAATAACTTCAGACTTGTTCAGCCCAATGTTCATTTATTAAGCATTCAATAAAAATGATCACACCATTCTTTCAACAATACTTTCCTTGGTTTCCAGAACATCTTTCCCTCCTGATTTTCTTCTAGATACAGTGGCAATTATTTCTCAGTCTCTCTCTCTCTCTCTTTTTTTTTTTTACTTTTCTCAACCACAAAATCTTGGAATAATATCTGAAGGCTCTGTCTTTGGCTCTTTCTTTTCCCTATGTGGACTCACAATTTATATAGTCTTATCTGATCCTATAGTTTTAAATTCTATGTAGGACTCTAATTCTGACTACCTGCTGAATTCTATACTGATAAACACTATTTGCAATTTTTTAAAGAATTATTTATTTATGCATACAAGAACTGAAGTGTAGGTCAGAGATGTGGGGTGGTGAGAGGATTCACCAGAGACAGAGTGGGGAGCAGAACAGGCAGATCGACTGAAGTACACTGTTGAGGGGACCATCAGGCGAAGCAGGAGAGATCTGCTGCGCCATGTGGGAATCTCCCTGGCTGGGTATTGAACTCGTGCTGCAATGGCGCTGGATAGCTTAATAGTGCTGCACTTAACCCATTGTGCCACCAAGGAGGCCCACTATTTGCAATTCTATTTCTACAATAATTATTGAATCCACTATACTATGTACTATAGTAACTATATTAGTTAAGCTATAATATTACAGTATAATAATTATAAATCCTACAATGTGCTGGAAACTCTTAGATTTTATATGGATTAACTAATTTAACCTCCACAAAAAACTTAAGCAGCATGCCCTATTAATATAATTATATATAGCTGAGAAGGCAAACAAGACACAAGATATTAAGCCTCTAGTAAATAGTGGAACAAACTATAGTCTCAATTTTAGGCATTATTCATAAAGCCTCAGGCTTAACATGTTCTAAATTATACTACTAATCTTTTTCACTCAGACCTGCTCTGTCCTGGTCCTTCTACATTTCCTAGTTGATCATACTTAACTCATCTCTTTCTCTTACCGCCAACACCAACATTCAATCTTTCAGTTAAGGGTGTTCACTCAAGTTTTAAAAAATTCCCAACTTGACCACTATAAACAACCTCCATTGCCTATTTTGAGTCACCGACATCTTTTTCTTGGATCATGTTTTACTTTCATTCTTATCACTTTATTCCAATCCCCCTCCGTTTCATTTTCCACCCACTGTCAGAATACCCTTTAAAAATACCATAAAATGTCATGGATCAGATTATGTTACTTTTTTTCTCAAAAACTTCAAGAGTCCATTAAACAATTCCCTAGCCTATTACAAGGTACTACTGAAAGTACATACTGTTTATTTTCAAACTTTCTTTTGTTCCAGCTCTACTAGGTTTCTTGATGTTCTTAAAACATGTTTTTTGGCTAATATTAGTTATCTTTTCACTTGCTGACTTCTTAAACTGGAATTATTCCCCCTAGATAATATTATGATTATTCCCTGATGGAGGACAGTTTGATGTAGACTTAAATTCCCTAGAAAAATATAGTAGGATCATTTATTGGCTCACTTATTCATTCAACAAATAGAATTGAATTCCTGCTATATGCCAGGAATATAACTGTAAGAGTTATGAAGGCCTGATTTGATCCTGATATGAGCAACATTTATTCACAACTCACCTTTACATATCATATTTCCTCAATCGTAGGTAATAATTTTTCCGCAAATACATAATAGATAAATTGAATTTGTACTTCTTGGTCAAAATAGAGAAAAATATCAAACAAGGGTCCAATGTGAGATCAGGGAAAAGTTTTAAATTTGAGATCCAACAGGCACCCATGAAAATGGAAAAGTGGTCTACCAAAGCATGCCTGCAGACTGGTAGTCAGAACTACATTTACAGTTAACAATCAAGAATAAAAGTAGAGAAAGTACAGGTATATAAGACTATGATAGGAGATACTTCCTAAAAGTACCAGAAAGTAGAGAGTTAGTAGAATATGTATTGCAGTATTTTTTTTATTCAATGACTTCACTCTATCCTCTAGTGCAGCCAACAAAAATGTTTGTGGGTATTATTTTCATGTTTTAGGGATAAGGTAACTTATCTTCTACCTTTAGTCAGTAAATTAATTAATCAGTGTCCTTCTTTAAGGTGTAAAAAACAAATCCAAGATTGAATCCCCAGAATCTTTTCAAAGACTTTCAGTTCAGCATTCCTCTCTCATCTCATTTATATACATTTATCTACACTTATATCATCTATCTATAATGTTGGATGATAAGAAACAGCATATTGGAGATATGGTAAATGTGAGATCAGATAACAAGGAATGACTGGGAATGAGGGGGAGGATGGTAAAAACAGAGATCTTTTTATTTGCGAACGACACTTACACATGTGAAACATTGGTCTCCTGAGCACACTTACACACTCCCAGAGCTCCCCCAGGGAACGAACAGGGAACGCAACACACAGAGATAGCTGATATGATTAACATGTGGTGCTTCCGGCCAAGAGCAGCAGTGGGTGTAGCAGCAGCCACTGTAAGCATCTATTGGCTGTTCATGTGCACTCGACATTGTGTTAGGCTCCGAGGAGATAGAAATAAATATAAGATATGGTCAATGATATTCCACCATAGCTATAGATTGCCCAGTTTATCAGGATATTTATAGCAATGGGGATCCATCATTTGCACTGCTATTGTAAACATACAGATTAGGTGATACTACAGATAAAATATAGACAACTTTTCCTTTTATAGAGAGAGTTGAACTCAGGCAAAGAAAGAGAAAGAGCTTTCTTGGTTTGGAAAAATACATAATTAGTGACAATAAAAGTTATTCTGACTCCTACTCTGTGTTAGGTACTGCAATGAATTTTGACTGAGATACATAAGTGACCTTAGCCAAAATCTCAGAATTTGCTTAGCTGAATCCAGCAAGGATTACCAATGTGCAAAATCATGAAATTTTGGAGAAGTTGTCTGTACAATAAGAGATGAGTGACATACTAAGTAGAGTTCAAAATTTAGTTATAAGCCTTCCATATCCAGATGATAGAATCATGAATCCCACTGAGATATCAGAGACGGAAAAGAAGGTGAAGACACAAGAACAAGTCTTGGGTTATCTCATATCCAAGAAAATGAAACAAATAAGGAAAACTGACAAAATAGGAAAAGGAATAAGCAGCATATTTTTTGAATGCATTCTAATTGTTTTATTTTATCCAGCATGTTCTATGTAATGACCCCAAAACCCTTATACTTCTGGCAAGCTCTCTCAACAATTATCTAATGAATCAACCTTTCCCTACTACAATTCCATTGGCATTGGTTTCCTAACATTGTGAGCAGTGATGACCGGTTGAGTATCCTATTTCCCCCAGACCTTAAGACAAATATAGATTAGGTGATACTATAGAGAAAGTGTAGACAACATTTCCAACTAGCCCAATTATAGTCAATGGGACATACTAAGAGAAGTATTCATTTTATCTTTTGTATTGTACTTGAACCTGACAAAGAGGAAGTATAGTGTTATAGGCAGCCATTTTGTGGAACCTGAGAATAAAGACAAAATGCTGATGAACATAACTAAGACATAAAGAATGAACAGGACTGTGACATTATTGAAACCCCTGCAACAGGAAATGACTGATGTCAGTACTCTTGAACATTTTAGTGTTGAGGGAACAAAGTTATCTTTTGTTTAAGAACTTTGAGTAAAATCATCCTGTCTTTTGCAACTAAAAGAATCCTAATATTTTTAACAATTTTAAAAAGTAGTCCAATTAACCGAGGTTCACAAATGATGAATATGAACAGTGTTAGCAATCTGTCAGATGTGAAAATAGGGATGAAATTCACACTCATGTAAAATTATATTGTAGTCAAAATATCATGTTTTTGCTAAATTAGAGAATTATCTAATGTAAACTCTGATCTTATCCCTATTGAAAGTGGTTAAGATGTTTTGATAATTGGAAACTCTAGGACAGTGATTATATATTTCTGTCCTTAACAATGTGAGATTGTTATTGATTAGCCATGGTTTACCACAGAAAATTCATCTGACTTATCCTTTGGGAGTATGAGATTTATAGCAATTCTTGATTGGTATACCATTTAGAAATAGGCTAGAGTATTGAAAAACTTACTATAATTTTTGTAATATATTCTAAATATACTAAATCAACTATTAAGTAAATAGAATGCAATAGATTCAATTACTAGAAAAATGATTATTTTTTGAACTCATATAAAACATGATACAATCACTATTTTAAAACAATCCAGACAGTTTCTTGTGAATGTTTTTTTTTCCCCTAAATTAATGTTCTTCTCTTTTCACACACACACACATACACACACAATTTAAAACTGTGTCTATATCATCCTGTTAGCTAGTTATTATTTTCAAATAATCCATTTTGGGAACTTGAAAAGAGACCATATGTAATTGGGAGAGAGAGTGAATCCAAAACAAATATAGTCTTGCATGATTAAATTATCGATAATATCAAGGTTATCCAAGATCAATGAAATGTAAATCACACTAAATCTTTCCCCCAAATGTATCTCAAGTGTTCTTAGAGTACAAAAATTTTGCTTTATTATTATTATTATTATTTTATTTTTGCAGAGAAGAACTGGGATGTAAGAGAGAGGTGAAGGGGGTTGGGGTTGAGAAGATTCACTAGAGACAGAGTAGGGAGCAGAACAGGCAGATTGAAATACACTGCTGAGGGGAGCAGCGGGCAAGGTAGGAGAAGTCTGCTGCATCAGCCATAGCAATGATAGTGCTGAGATTAAACCTCTAGGCCAGGTTTATTTTATTCTTTGTCCCTCATTTTAAGTAATGATGGCTCATTTTCTGGTTTCATGCTTACGGTTCTTTGTTAAACAATTCCATTGGGAGATCAGCATTTCACAGATTTTTGATTTGAAGGAGGGTAATTCTGTCACCACAGCAAAGCGTTTACCAGATACCCTCTCTGGTTGTATGTGTGCTCTTGTGAGTGTGGTTTGGCTGTGATAATCAAGCAGAGACCTGTGTCCCTGATGAACTTAGCAATTGCAGCCATCAACCCACTATTGCTGGCCTCAGGTGCTGTCTGGAAACAAACATCCTTATTTACAAAATGCAGATAGTACAATATGTAATAATACATAGCACTTTTTCTAAGGCAGAGTAAAATTTTAAATTTTCTACTCTATTGTCATTAATACATATTGTTATTCCAAGAAACCATGTCACAAACTTTTATCCATAAATAAGAATATTATTTTGATTATGATAATTCAATCCAAAAGTGATTTATAATCTGGTGACACCCCTTTAAAAAAGATAGTTTTTAAGGTTTTCCCCCAAATATAAATATATTTTTGTAGGGATTTGTGCTTAAAGGAAGTCCAGTCTCTTCTCTATAGCTCCCACCTTTAAAGATAATTGAAAAGTAAAGTGTTGTAGAGAGATATGGATCCTTAAATTCCTTTAGAACAACAGTTTCCACAAAATGAATCCTTTAGATTGTAGATGCAAGCATTATAAAGTTCATAGTTAAGCCAACCAAAGATATTCAAAAAAGGACCAAGAACAAGTGAGGCAAAAATAATACTCTTTTTGCTTCCCAGCTGGCAAGAGTTGAAGAGAATAAAGCCATAATGTTCTAATGATAGAGAAACAAAAGGGAGAAGCCAAATCATTCAGGAAGAACTGCCATATGGCTAGAGCTGAGAACAAATGTGGGTGCGACTTAAACATCAAGCGATTATGCAGGAAGGGGGGGGCATCTATAATTGTGGTCACCATCATTTCATTCCAGATTCTTCCTTTTTTGAGTTTTCTGTCAAGAAGTATTTATTATTGTCTTGGAACAGAGCTAATGAGAGTCAAAAGAAGCTATTTATATATAAACAATCAAAGCTGCATCACATATTTTTAGATCTTAATTTGCATTTTTAAGTTGTATTTTATGTGTGCTTTATTTTTAATAGTCATATATTACCATTTTTTAAATCAATCTGTATTCTTAAAGTAATGTATTTTAGAAGTATAAGAATTGATTCACTTCGATAAGCACCCAAAGGTAAGAATTTCAAATATTGCCGATATCCCTATAATTCATCAAAACAAAGTGACTTTTAAAATATATAAAATTAACATATTTCATGAGTCACTTGAGATTTAAATCAAAACTTTGGGAACTCATAAATTGAGTTGTTTTTAGCGTAGTTTCTCTGATGAGATACCTTATTTTGTATATGCTACATATGTCCAAATTTCCCGGAAAATGAAAGACTTGTCATATAAAGAAATAAGTGTCTAATAAAATTCACAAGTCTTTTCATTTTTCTTTTTAAATACTTTATTTTCCTTATAAAATAATTGTGTTTATTAATATAAAATATAAGGACTATATATGCTATAGGAATAGATATATACAGAAAGTGAAATATAATATTTTGTTGCCTATAAAGTTAATTATGATTTTTTTTAAATCATGAAAAATACCACATAGAATAATCACTGTTTTCTGTGGTTTATGAAGGATGTGTTTGGATAGACAATCTCTTGAAGTCCCTGCCATGCTTAATTGAGTAGTTTTTGAGATATTTCCCCTCAGTATTGCACAAAATGTAAAACCTACTTTATGACATAATGGATTAAAATTAAAAAGATTGTATAATAATAATGACTTTAGTAGTAACTAATACTATTGAGTACTTATTGATATGATGTATCATTTTTCTAAACATGTTTCATTAAAAAAAAAAACTCATTTAGCTACCACAGAGGTCCAATGACAAAGCTACTAATACAATAATTTTACAAATGAGGAAATTGAGGCATCGAGCATTACCTTATCAAAGTAATATAATTAGTAAACTTCAAAACCTGGAATCTGATGTCCCTGCTCATAAGCACTAATAATGCTGCCTTTTCCATGGTAGTCTAATAAACTTACTGATTAAACATGGCTAAGATAGATATTCTTCCCAGTCTTAACATAATTTAAGTTTATAGTAATATAAACATGCTTGGCACTACTTTCATGTATTCAGTTTTGAAATACAAATATTTTCACTGCAATATAATCATGACTTGGTTATAGAAAATTTAAAAAGAGGATGAAAAGGAGCAAATTTTCAGCTTCAAGTGCAAATTTCAGTTTCCTTCAATGGAGCAAACAGACAAAAACATTGCATCCTAGTGAGCACACATGCCTGGATTTTTAAAAACCTTCCTGCCTTTTGAAGGAGGAATGTAAATCAAGAAAAAAGCACATTTAGTGGGCAAAGTACATTCTCTTTATTGGGGCTGCACACAGAAGCAAATTTTCACCCAAAAAAATGTGACTCTTTGGAAAATCCTCCAAAAAGCCATTGAATGTCTGCCAATAAATATCCTTTAACACTCTGGAATAAACACTAGCATCTGGCACTACTCTGTGTGAGCTGTCACCTTTACTCTGCCTGTTCATAGACTTTCTGGAAAAGAAGGTAACACTTCCATCTGGTCACAGCAGCAAATAAAGCAGAAAGCACTGAAGCACTTCCACTGAAAATCTGAGACTAAATCCTTCAAGGCTTTGTAACCTGGGGTGGGGGACAAGGGGGAACCAGAACATTGGATTGTTCTCAAAACAGAGTTCCCAGCATCACACCTAGACATGGAGTGATGGAGGAGCTACAGAGGTTACTAATGAACCACTTGCTTTTTGTAAATTCAGATTATACAAGTTCACAGTGTTCTTTTAACTATTTGTGACTTTCTTAGTAATAACGAAGACTTTTGAAATGTTCTGAGGATTTCCAGCTAGACGGGAGGCTTGTTGACTTCACTTGGGCCACTGAAGCTTTAAGATGTCTTTTGTAAGAGAAAATGCATTCAAATAAATGATAATGATAAATAGGTAAATGAGAAAGGGGTGGGGGAAGGAGGGAGGAAGAGAGGGAGGGAGAGAGAGAGGGAGAGAGAGAGAGAGAGAGAGAGAGAGAGAGAGAGAGAGAGAGGGAGAGAGAGAGAGAGAGAGAGAGAGAGAAAGAGAGAGAGAGAGAGGTGAATAGGTAAAATGAACAAGCCAGAAAGGAAGGTTGATAGAGAATAAGGTTTGTAAAGAATAAAGTGATCTTAACCTTAAGGTTGAGCTGTACTTTGGTGCTGAGGAGTGTTTAAAAGGAATAAGAGAGATTTGAAATTACTAGTTGTATGTAGTTTCTAGGACTAGCATATTAATGCTGGAAGGGTTTACTTCACTGTAGGGAATCTACCTCCCATTCCCATCTGGAGTTTGGTGCTTGCTGACCCAGAAACATAACCTTATTTCTTAGAAGAATAACCATGTGGGAATAACTGCTTTTTCCTTTTCTATTTCCATACTTTTTCCATAGACCAAGCATTCTTACTGTTAGGACGTAAGGATACCTGAAATTCTATGCAAAATTTGGGTGAAGGTACGTGTACTCTTCGTGTGTTTGCATGCTCATATGTGTGTGTGCCTTTTCAAAGGAAGGGCTAAAAGCATTATGAGCTACGAGAGGTTTTAAAAAAATACTTTGTTAGATTTTTTCCCAGTCATTTGGCTCTTTGATCTGAAATAGAGAATTTCTTTCTTTACACCACACCTTGAAAAAAATTCTGTGGCCTTTGACAAAGGTTTAATGAAGAAAAAGATGATAGTAAAGTAGTGAAGAGAATGTCAATGTTACTTCACAGCCTCAACAAACTCATTACAAGTGTTGGTTTACGGTAATTTCAGAGGTGTGTGTGCATGCTTGCATGTTTGCGCATGTGTGAAAGTGGTAGATTTCAGTTGAAATTCGATGACGTTCAATTTTATAAAGGCAGTAAGTCTAAGAAGCCAGGTTGAGATGCCCTGATAAGACCTTTGTTTCATAGTCTCAGTACCTCAATTACATTATCTTCACAAAGGCCTGGGAGCAGCCCTGGAAAAATAGAAGTTAGGAACTAATCCTTTCCTACTTAATATGCAGAGGCCACTGCTGGCAGTACTATATACTTCTTAATGTCAAAAATTAAGAAATAATACACTTGTATTGTCAGGAACTGGACATACAATCTAGAACACATTCCTTAGTTTTTCTCTAGTTTTCATCTAAAATGGAAAAGGATTTTGATACTTTTTATTAGGTATCTCATTATATGATTTAATAACGGTCATGTTATCTTAATCAGTATATTTTTCAGATTTCAAAATCCTCTGTTTATTAGTGCATTTCATCCTTGACATGACCTTTGTAAGAGAGAGAGTTCTAAGTAACTTTATAGATATAGTTATGATATTAAACATCTTCTGTTAAGAGCACAAGTTACAAAGTGAAAAGAAAGACTAGAATCTAAGCCTAAACTCATCTTGTTTCCAAGCCCATTCCTTTATATGCTCTTGAAACTTTTTTGAGTCTCTGACCCTTTGACTTAGTGTTATAGTAAATAGTAGCTATATAAATATTGCCTGCTTGCATTAACATATATGTCTACAAGTTTATTATTTACCATCCCTTCTGTATATCAAATATTTTTGTAGTCCTCCTTATTCATGAAGTATGCCCTTTAGAATTCATTAAAGGTTTATGTTTTTAAATTCTCAGTTTTGCTCATAAAAATGTCTTTATTTCACCTTTGCTCTTTTTGATATCTCCAGTACACATTTCAATGAATTTTTAAAATATTTTTATATAACGTAGATCAAGACAGAGAACACATCATTCTAGAAAACTCTTTCATGCACTATTTGAGTCCTCTAAACATAGCCTCTATTCTTTTGGCACTTTAATTTTGAAACTTTATAAAATGCAAATTATATAGTATGTACACATTTGTCTTTGATTATGCCCACTAAAAATTATATATATGGAATTAATCCATGCATTTTAGCATGATAGTAATTCGTTATCATTCATTGTCATGTAATAATTTATTGTATAAATATACCACAATTTTGACCTATTGCGGTGTTGAAGTTATTTGGGTAGTTTCCAGTTTTAAATAATTACAGTAAATCTACTAGGAATATACTTGTATGTACATTTTTATTAACATATGCAATTCTTTGTTTTGGATATATACCCAAAAAGAGAATTGCTAGGTCACAGGTTATATGCAAGGAATGATTTATCAGATACTACTCAAGTGTTTTGCAAAGGATTTCTGGCAACTTTTAGTATATCCACAGTCTCACCAAATACAGTAACTTAATAAGATCAGCCATTTCAACTTTGGTCATTTAGTACTGAGCAGAGGTATTGCATTGTGGACTTAACAGAGCTTTCTCCGGTTACTATTTTTTCACACACTTATTATGCACTAGATTATCCTCTTTTTGAGGTGCCTGTTCAATCTTGTCCATTTAAAATTGGATTGTTGATTTTTATTGACTTGTAAAAATTCTTTATATATGTATACACACACACACACATATATATGTATGTATATATGATAAGCATGAATCTGATACATACAAGTATTACAAATAGCTCTACCTAATATATAACTCAATGATTATCTTTTTAATAATAACTTTGGATAATTTTGATATATTTTCAATTCACTAATTATTGTGTAATTTATAATGTTCCATTTAAATTATCTATTTCAAATCCTTGGTATAATCATATACTCTTTAATTCTAGATTTTTTTTTTTTGCTTTTGCAAATATTATTTTGTGTCAGTCTGAACAGAGTGACATAACAAAATATAGGCTGCCTGGGCATGAACAATGTTTTTTCACAGTCCTGGAGACTGATATGTCTAGGTCAAGGTTCCAGCAGAGTAGAATTTCTGTTAAGAGCTCTCTTCCTAGCTGATTGCTGCCTTCTTTCTGTGTCTTCACATGGCCTTTTATTGATGCATTATCTTCCTCTTTTCATAGGACACCTAGTTCTATCAAGTTAGTACCCTGACCTTGTGATCTTATTTAACCATAATTACCTCCCAAGAGCTCTGTCTCCAAATGCAATCACATTTATGTTAGAGCTTCAGCATATGAATTTGGGGTGGGAGAGGAACAGTTCAGTCTGTAGAACCTTGCTATTTTTGTATGCTCTCTATTGTTAGTTTGTCTTTATTTCTTTTAACATCTCATAGATATTTTTTCTTTCTATACCCGATAATTTCAGTCCTTCAAACCCTTTGGAACATAAACCTTCATATATATGTATATATTTCTAGTGACTTTCAATCATGAGAATTATTTTATGTGTTAAGTAATCTTTAATTGTAAGTTCATATATGGATGGATATTTCTGCGGGAATCCTAGGAGCCTAACTTGGTAATATTTACTTCTAGAGAGGATTTGTGTTAGTTTTTGCCAGCAACAAATAGTCTCTCTAACCTAAAACAACTTGAGCTCCCTTTCACTTTCATTTTCCTAGTTTAATAAGGGAGTGTCAAAGTCAATACCACACCTAGTTGCAGATATTACTGTTTGTCTGCATGCAATTGTGTATTTAAAATGTCCTAACAATTCATTGCTGCCAGCTCATTTTTTTTGTTGTTGCTAGTGGAATGAGAGATTCAAAATCTCCCTTTTTTAACTTTCTTCTAGCCTTCAATTCTTTGAGGGACTAATTTATTTAAAATTTTGTAAACTTGTAGCAGGAAATATTTTAGAATATATATCATTGCCTAATACTGGCAATATAAAATTTAGGGCTCTCTGTGAATATACTGCAAATTATGGATGTTGCACATCTTGCCTCATATATCTAGACCTCTGTGAATGAAGTCAAACTTGAGCAGCAGAAATAGTTTCTATTGACTAAACTTCGCTCCCAAGGAATCCAAAAACATACATCTAAGACAGAATAATGTATTTTAACTATTGGCTTGACCTTGAAAGAATATCTTAAAAACAATGGTCATAGGCATATTAGACGTAAAGAAAAAAGCATTATATCATTATAATATTGAGTTAATCAAATAATTCATGCCCGATGGATATGACAGAATGGGGGAAAATAGACTTATTTCAATCTTTATCTGTTCTATTGTATTTTTTTTCAAAATTGCATAGTTACTTGGTCTATGTACACATATTTTATACATTGTCATAAAAAATATTTTATTAATATAATATCTTACCTGTGATGTGGCTTTTAAATGGACTGATCAGTTTTTAAGTCAGATGTGAAGGATTGTAACAAAATAATCTCCATGAATTTTTATTTTGAAATAATTTCTAACTTATCAAAAATTTGCAAGAGCATTACTGAGAAAGATCATGAAATTTTTAGAGTGCAAGTGTTTTTTTTGAACATTTGCAATATCTTTTTTATTTGTGTGTGTGTTATGTAAATGTTTTGTATCTACTTTTCTAATCATTTAAGAGTTTTTTGCTATACATCATAACTCTTTACCCCTTAACATTTCAGTGTGTATTTCTTAAGGAAAAGAATATTGTCTCACATAAACTCAGCATAGTATTAAATTTGGAAAATTTTACCATGACACAAAACTTTTGTCAAAATTACCATTATAATTCATTGCCTATTAATTCAAATGCCATGTGTAGCATTCAGATTTTCAGAATCCCATGTTCTAATTGTCTTGAACCACCTTTGATATGGAGAGATATAGAGTTTTCCTTTGTCTTTTAGGATTGGGTTTTTTCGAACAATACAACCCGTTATTTTATAGAATATCTCTCAATTCCAGATTGTGTGGTATTTCCTCCTGCTCAAGTTCGGGTTATGCATTCTGCACTGGGTTATTGTTTCAGTGATGGGTGGTGTGCTTCCTTCAGGGTATCATTTCCAGTACCCACTCAGTGTATGCACTTCACTGATGGCGCTATCATTTTGTTTTATTTTATTAAGGTCTAATTTGCATATAACAACACTGAGACCTCTGTTAGAGTTGTAGCTGATTAATTATATCAAACACATATGTGTATAAATTAAGTATAAATATAAATTTATACATACAATGTGTAATCACATCAGAGTCAAGGTAGAGACTATTTCTGTTACCTCAGAAAATTTCTTTGTCTCTCTTGCCTGTCAATTTCTCCCCACTCTCATGGCCCCAGGCAACTACTGCTGTTTTCTGTTGCTATAAATTAGTATTGTCTATTTTAGAATTTTGCAAAAATGGAATCATAAACTATGTCATGTTTTATGTCTTTTTCTTCACATATGATGGTATTGATATTTATCCGTGTTGTATTATTAGTAACTAACTGATTTTTAATACTGAGTGGTATTATATGAAATAATTTCTTTATTATTTTATTTGTTGAAGGCTATTTGGCTTGTTTCTACGTTCCTTTTGTTTTGACCATGTACCTAGGAAGAAGGTTGGATCATTTGGTAGTCATATTTAACTTCTTAAGAAACTGTGAGGTTGTTTTAAAAAGTGCAAAACTTTGGGAAATAGTTGATGAAATAGATGAAGCTTTCATCCATTTCATATCTTGTCGACACTTTACATTATCATCATCATCATCATTTTGGCAATTCTAATTGATGTGTGTTAGTATTTTATTGTGGTTTTAATTTGCAGTCCTTGTTGACTATTGACACTGTGCATATTTTTGTGTGCTTATGGATTATTCATATATACACTTCAGTGAAGTATCTGACCCAGTACTTGTTTACTCTTCATGAGACTTTGTGTTTCTTTTTGTTGAGTTCCAGGAATACTGAGTATATTCTGGAAAGGAGTTTCTAGTCAGGTTTATATTTTGCAAGCATATGATACCAATCTTTGAAGTTTATTATGAAGAGAAAATATGTTTAATTTTTGGAAAATTGGAAAATAAGTCTTCTCACATGTTCAAGTCAGCTTTTTGTGCCTCACAGTATTTTATAGGTTTTTAATTGTAGATTTTCAATATTTCTTATTAAATTTCTTCTTATGCATTTTTTTTTATTTATTGCTTTTTTGAATAAGTGTTTTGCCATCTTTTCTTCTTTTAACTGGTTATTATTTAAGTGTATGTACACTATTGATCTTTTCTTGTTAATATTAGATATTATTTTACTGAGTATTTTATTGTTTTATTATTGGTTCTCTAGCATTTACCAGGTGCATATTTAAGTCATCTGCAAATAAAGATAGTTTCATTTTTTCATTTTCCTTTCCTATCCCTTATTTTCTTTTCCATTTCTAAAATACATTTGTTATTATTCCAACAAAAAGTTTACTAATAATGGATGTAGTTGACATCCTTAACCTATGTCTGATCACAGTAGAAATATTTCTAGTGCTCCTTATTACATAGGATGGGCTATACACTCTATCATGCTAAGAAAAAAAAATCTAAGCATTCTTTTATTCTCAAAAGTTATTAATAAAAATAAGCACTATATTTTGCTTAGGTCCTTTCAGCATCTATAAAGATAATCATAATATTTAGCCTTAGTTATATTATTATGGTAAATTATATTAATAGATTTTTTAATATTGAGTCATCTTCGTATTAGCAATATAAAATACCACAAAATCAAGGTTTATTATTTCCTTCCTGTGGTTTTATAGTTGACTTGAAAATACTTTTTCTAGAATGTCTGTACTAATATTTGCGCATGGTATTACTTTTAATTTTTCATTTTTGTCAAGGTTAGCTATAAATGTTATAGTTGCTTCACAAATAGAATTTTGAAATTTTTTTAAAAAGTCAACGACTTGAAATTATTTCTGTAGCTTTAGGACTATCTAGCAATTCTTATTTCTGAGTTCAGGAATTCAGTATTTAACAGTTTGATGTTCTCTAGTTGATTTGGTCTTTTTATTGACTTATTTCTCCATTCTTCTCTCTTCTTTTGTGTGGATTATCTAAGTCTCACTTTTCCTGCTCCCTGAATCCACAGTCTGTTTCATATTAGTAGCCAAAGATTTCAATGGTTGTTGTTTTGGAATTTGGGGTTTATTTTCTACTTACAAGTAGTCAGAAGTCTTTGATATTCTCTTGCTCCAAGTAATGATGAAGGATCAGGTATAATATTCACCTTGTTTATTCAAGAAGTTTTTATTTTATCGATGTGGAAATATTTCAATTCATTGAAAAATCATTATTCTCCAGGTATATAAAATAGTTGCTTTTTAAATTATTCCATATAGATATTTAAACAGAATATTTTTAACAATTAGTATATAATTATCATAACTTGTTCAACATTTTATTTAAAGTTACCAATCCATGATAAATACAATGAAAAACAAATAGGGAATTTCAGGTAAATTTTTCAAATTTATCAAAATAGTATTTTTCTATGTTCTGCTTTTATTTAAGGATTATTCATGTGTCACACTTTCATATTTCAGTTTGACATTCATAAATTCTGAGATCTGTTACTTATGTCAATCTTTCATTCCTATATTTAAACATTTTTTCAAAAAATGTTTAATGTAAGACGCTGAAAATTTATTCAAACCCCTATATATTTAAAAACTGACCAGTCATTCTTCAATACAATTAAAATATGAATAATTTTAGTTTGGGGCTGGGATTTAACCTTCAGCAGTAAAATTAATATTCTTGTTATCTTCTTCTTTTGGGAGAAAATATACTGTTTTATCAACATATTTTTATTAACATTACATAATTTTCTAATATTATGTTATGAATAATATTGTTGATACTGTGATAGAATAAAAATGGTCATAATTTATTGAAATCTCCTTTATCAATATTTGTAATACATTTCCTTATCCCTTGGATCTGGGCCAACTTGAATTGCCCAACATGATAAGACAAAGATGAAGTTATGTGACTTCTAAGCAAGTCTCAATCTTGCATTGTTTACTTTTTCCCTTCAAGATGCTGCTATCTTCATGTGAAGAGTGATTCCAGCTATTATTGCCAGCCATGTCCTAGTCATACCAATGAGACCATCCAGGACCTTGCAGTTCTCAGCTGTGCCATCCCCTAACTGCAACTGCATGTGATCCAAAAAGAGTTCTGCTCAAGGACAAACCACCTAAGCCCAGCACAAAATGAAGAAATTGTGCAAATAAGAGGTTGATTTTAACCATTAAGTTTTGTGGTGATTATTTATGCAGAAATGGAAAACTGGTCACTAATATGGATTTGTCAAGAGAATAATGATTATTTTGGTGGTTACTGCTTAAAAGTGGGTTTTTAGTAATTCTATAAAATTCCTTAAAAATGCAATGGGAAATTACTAGAAAAGAGATGTTGGTGTTGAAAATGAGTTTTACATCAACATAGACTGTTGAAAATGTCTGTGATTACTATTTGCAACATAAATTAAAAACACTGAATTTAAGATTGGAAAAGTCTTTCCCAATTAAGAAATAAAATTTTATTAATGAATATGCATTCTTTTAATGTATTTAGTTCCTCTAAGCTTTGCAATAATTACAAATATGGGTGGTTTCATTTTGGTATCTCATTTCAATGGGCTTGTGTGAATTGGAAATATGTTTGACAAAATATTTCTAAAAACTGAGTCCGCAACAAGAAGTGAAAAATCTACATTATTCTGAATAAAAATAGTACAAATCAAAGATAACTAGGCTACCACAATTCTCTCTATATTGATTCATGCTGCTGATGTAGGGATATTTGCTAAGCTATTGGTAGGTCATTTACCAAGTTATGTTCTTTAATTTCCTTCATCTCACAAAATGACAAATGAATGATATAGTCAGACTTCAAATATTGTAACACTAAGTAACAGTGGATAAACTTGCTCATGCATACTTTCTTTATTAGAATAAAAGAAGGAAAGGGAACAAGAGAGATGTACTCCTTTTATTTCTTAATGTAATGTTAAAAGTGGGACCACACAATTGCTGCTTTTCTCTCCTGAAATCCCATCTCATGTGCCTGGAGATTCTGTCTGCATTGCTCTGTTTTTCTCTTCAGGGATAGCGAAGATCTTTTATTTAATAAAAAAAACTTCAAATGCATTTCTATTTTGGAGATAAATCAAGTTCACTGGGTTTGGAAACATACTGATTGCTAAGTGGGTGGGGTGCTGGTTACTGAGGTGGCAGGAATCCAATGACAAGAAGACCACCTCTCAAGTGCTATAGCTTGATATTCAAGGACAATTTTGACAGAAGAACAAGGGTGATGTCTTTCTTTTCTAATTGAACAAGACAGATAATTGATCATCAGAATTGTTGGAGGTGCTGTTACAATGAAAATGCATATCTATGTCTGGAAGGAAAGTTTATGCTCAATAACTTAAGGGGACAGTGTATTCTACACAGCCTTATTTTTTATAAACATCTCTATAACCAAAGTTGTGTTTTCTTGTTTCCAGTCTTATGATAGCAAACATTTTGGTGAACCTCTGGAAGTTATGACATTTCAGGTTCACACTCAAAATGTATTATCTGAAAAACAAATATTCTAGTTGCAGACTATACATGCAATGTGCACATGTGCAGGAGTTTTCTCTTTAATCTCCTTTCAGATACTTCTTTCCCAGAAAACTCTGATGAAAGGGGGCAATGCACACACCATAACTTTGCCACTTATTCCTCAACTCTTTCCTGACTCCCAATATTCCTCATATTCCCTCTCAGATAATAGTATATAACACTGCTGAACTCTGCATAATTTTTATTTGAAGTTTTTACCTTACTTTTCATAGCTATATTTTCTTCATCACTTTTAGATGATACAACTTGATTATATTGCTATATCACTCTCCGAGGAAAGTAAGATGCACAAAAGATGAGTCAGCAGTAATTAATACATAGATTCTTCCCCACTATAACCATAGTTTTGTTCCTTCAGTCAGCAATTCATTCCTTGAAAAGATCATCAAAGTAACTTGGTGATAAACCATGATAAGGTAACTAATTTCTAGATAAAAATTATTGCTTATCAAACAAAGGGAGATCATGTCATTGGTTGAGTCTTAATCAAGTCTGGAGGGCTTAAGGTGGGAAGAAACAAAGATAATATATTTATGAGCTTTTGAGGTACAATTTAAAGTAGGTCTTTCATTATGAAGTTGCAGTTGGCACTGGAAAAATCATGACATAATAATATAAGAATGTGGACATTATATGCTCAAGATTCTAAATTATATCTTGAGAAGAAAACAGTAATGAACTTGTCTGGTAAAACTAATTATTGTTCTGAGTGCTTTCTTAAAAGATGGCTGAGTTTTCTAATGTTCAGATAAGAGGTTTTTCCAAGAGGTCTTGAAACAACCAATAAAATAATTTGCAACTTTATCTTCCTAAGTAAGAGAATCCTAGAATAATCAAGTCATGTTATCATTGAGTGATTGCAGATGATTTCTCTTCTTGCCTCCAGAGATTAGAAAGAATAATTTTTCAAACTTCAGAGGGTAAAGTTGAAAACAGGTAAAAATCTGCCTGAGTTAAAATGTAAAAGTTTATATCCTTTGTGCATGAGCGCAGTAAAAGGCTTAAATTTTACCTAGTTCATTCTATCTATCTATCTATCTATCTATCTTTCTTTCTATCTATCCATCTATCTATCATCTATCTGTCATCATCTCAAGAGCAAAGAGGAAGAAACTACCTAAGTCATGAAACTCTTCAAAGATCTGTATCATTCTGTTCACTGAGCACTCAAGGCTCTATGTCACAATTGGTTACTGACAAAGAAAATACAACTCAATGTTTTCTGAGGAGGCAGCTTATTCTCAGGTAAGATTGACTTTAATAATCAACATTGTTCTTGACCCAAATGTCAAAAACTTTGTGTCCCTCTTCACTATAATTGAATTAGTACTGAGACATATGAAGAGTGGGAAGAGACTAGAAACAAACACATATTTTTGCTTAAATAAAATCTAACTTTAAAAAAGTATAATTTTGAGAATCACAACTCATTTCAGGGAATCCTCACTATATATATTACTAATGGTATCATAGAATTCATTTGGAAAGAGTATATCTTTCCTAAAATATTTAATTATTGATACAATTATATGTTCTAGTAATAAAGTCTGAATTACAGTATATCCTGTGAAATAATCAGTCCTAACTATAACATTATAGTGACTTTCATGGTTTCATTTATGCTCCTAAGACCCCTTATGGGGCATATTTAAGAAACAACAGGGTCCACATTCTGATAGTTTTTGTTTGTTTTTATTGCATTAAATGGAGTTTTAATGGAGAAGAAATTCTACAATGAAAAATAGAATTTTAGACTATCTGGGAAAAGAAGAGAATGAAAGAGCTACTCTGGAACTTTGACAGGTGGAGATAGTAAAGGTGGAGAATAAAAATTTCAAAGCAGCCTGTAAGATGTTCTGCAGAGAGATTGGCCTCCTGCTGTTCACATCCTTAGTAATTTCCTCCCCTTGAGGGTGGGCTTCTTTTAGAGAGTCATTTGAATGGGCTACAGTGAAACAATGGGATTTGACTTGTAAGCTTAAATTATGGAAAGACTGTGGTTTCTGTTTTGAAGGAGACCTCTTTATCTTTCTCTCTTTAATCCAGTGCTTTTAGGGGGAAGCCAGCTGTTAGGTTGTGAACAGACATAAGGAGAGACCTATATGGCACACAACTATCTGCTCCGGGCAGTAGAACCTGCCAATAACCAAGTTCATGCAAATGAACTTGGAAGCAGACCCTCCTCCAGTTCAACACTGGCATGATTGCAACCCTAGCAACCCAACAGAGATACCCAGCTAAGCCATGTCCAGATTCTTGACCCACAGAAACTATGAGCAGGAAAAGGTACCTTTTTTTTAAGCTAATAAGCTTCTGGAATAATTTGTTACATTATGAAATAGATAGTTGATGCACAGTATTTGATAAAGTGTTTGTTACATACTATTTGACATGAATCCACTTTCCTGTTTCACACAACTACCTTTTCTTTTACGTAAAAAATTACTTTTTCAGAACTTAAGGTGAAAGATTTGTCATTTATTAGTGGATATTGGGGTGTGTGTGTAATGAACAAATGAGTAATTCCTCCAGATTAATGAGATTTTCAGAAGGATCTACATTTCTAATTGGTTGTTATAAATCTCCAAAGAGGTCTTTTAGTATACAAAGACTGAAAAAGTTAGCAGAGATGTCATTTTTGAATGAGCTGGCTAGTAAGATGTGGCTTATTTTGCATAAATCTACATCTGACTTTTACATTCCAAAGTTTAATCAATGCTTTGTAAAGAAATAATTTACAGGGCAGCCCCGATATAAAATGGGGTGCCTGACTGTGGGTCCTCACCCATGCACTTAAAAGGGATTTATAAGACTCAATTGCAGGCACACACAATAAAATTAATAAAGGATTTATTTACAAAAGGAGGGGAAATAAAAAAAACTCAAGGGGAAAAAAAGAAAGAATAAATTGGTGAATTGCTCCTACCAGTTCCTCTGAGCTAGAATCCCAATGGCACACCAAAATCCAGCAAACAGATAAGACTCCCCCAAAGCCCACATGTCTGGTTATATACCAAACATGGATGCTTAACTCCACCCTCAGTTCCCAGCATCCTCCCTTTGGTAATGCCATCAATGATGGCATTATGGGATTTGTAGTCTTAGGTGTCTTGGATCTCTCTGGTCTGAGGTGGGGGTGGGGTCCATAAAAACCTATCTGTGGAGTTTGTTCAGGACGTCCTTTCTACCCCAACAATTACACTTACTAGATAAATTAAGTCATTGGGACAGGAGTTATTTCATCTTTCTTTAAAGCTTGAAAATAGTCATTCTAGAATGTCATAAACCAAAGGGGTAAGATGGCCAATAACCCTACATTTTCAAGGAAATAGAATTCTTGTATTAGTTGTGTGTGTTGAGAAATCAATAATGTTATCATTCTGAAAATAATGTACAAACAAAAATATTAATCTGTTGTTTTTGTTAGAAAAAAAAATCCCCACTGTGTAAAATTATACCAGAAAAAAAAGGTAAAAAGCCAGCCACCCATTCCCCAGAGGTAAGCAGAAAAGAGTAAAGACTATAGTTCTAGACACATTCTAAGCCGAGAACAGTCAAGTGCACAAAGAAGGTATGTAATAAATATTTGTTAAATGAGCACTAAATAAATTTCCTGGATTTTAATTTAGAGTTTCTTATTTGAATGTTGATATTATCTGAAGTTCAAAACCAATAGGAGAAGTAATTTCACATTCTTAAGAGAAGTTCTGGATAAACTGTGAGACATGAGACATAGAATGCTTCACACAATATGGCCAGAAGATTTGGAGTACAGAAAAGCAAGAGAATTATCTGTGCATTTTAGACACTGTGTCACAGCCACTCCCACTGCCCTTTACAACCACTTCAACTTCCATGTGCCCCCACCTCCCAAACTTATCCCAAACCCAGCAAGGGCCTCAAGAATACCACACAGATACTGGAGTTTGTCAGAGGAGAAACCAACACCTGCGGAACCTCCTGACTAGATGCTTGCTAAGCTTCCAGGCAGTGGCCAGAACAGGAAAAATTTATGGATTTCTTGGTAGAGTATGAACTGTTTTCCTTGACGTATGGACACCCCCCAACATGGGAGTCCACATAACTCTTATCTGGAAAGCCTAAAGGAAGGATTTAGTTACAGCTGCTTTGATAGCAGGAAAAGAATATGAAGGTTGTGTGGAAGGGACCTGGATATTCAGATTATGGTCAATCCAGTTTTCCCACAAGACAGAGGAGAGCCCCAACAGCCGTGCGCTCCTTCACACTGAGGTGAGGACAAGGGCTCCTCTGCTTTGAAGGATGAGGAGCTCAGCTGTGAGACGTGGGCCCTGAACCAGTGGGTCACAGCGTGAGACAATCTGGCCACAGTAGTTGTGGTCTCCCAAGGAAAACACCCACAGGGGCTGTGCCAGACTGTGAGGCACTAGAAATTAAACTGGATCCCCTTTCTAAAGACCATGTCCTTTTCCAGACTTAGATGTGTCCCACGGAGCAAGTCATTCTCAATGATTTTTCTGAAAATGTCAGTTGGTGAAAAACTGGTCTTGTGCACCTGAGTGGTGTTGAAGAGCTGCATCCAGCAGGCCTACAGTGAGCCACAGCCCTTGGCCACGTGATGTAAAAGCGACCGGTGATGAGGAACAGCTGATTCCTAAGAGCTACCAGCAGTTCAGGACAAGGGACATTACTTCTCCTTTTAGGATGCACTTCCTGTCCTAGATACAGATCCTCTGGTGTAGAAGACTTTCAGGGCAGGAATCCACAACCCAAATACAGCTAATAAAGCCCCTTCATCTCTGCACATCTCAACACCAAATATTTTAATAATCAGCATAAGAAATAGCAGACTCGTTTTCCTGTTACAATTAACATCTTAAGCAGCATCATGAATGTTTACATGAATTCTCATAAGTGGTATCAAAGATAACCAAGCTACATAGATTGGTTAAAATATTTTTGAACATGATTGATAATTAGGATATAATAATCAATGAGATTTTTTATTTCTTTATTATAGGAAATGTGCAAGTCTTTGTTCTTAAATAGTCCTGTCCTTAGTTTAGAAAGATTTTTGGTTGTCTTATGTCCACTGTCGGATAAAGAGAAACTTATTTCTTGAATAATGTCTTGTTCACCATGATAAACCTTTCAAGCAAGATACTTTTTGGAACACTTACAAGGTCTGAAAGCTGAGTCATCCTTCAGAGAATCTTTGTAAGAAGTGTTCTGTGTTGGTTCTGAATATTTGCATGTAGCAAATAAATATCTCTGTGTAGCGGAATTTGTTTAAGAATTATCTTGAATAAAACATGGCAGAAAGGTAAAGTAACTAATTCTTACATTTATCTAAGATGGTCCCCATAGTTTACAAAAATAACTTAATCATTGCATATTACCATATTGATTTGGGTCAATTCTCAGTGTTCCCTCAGGTGACTTCCTTTCAAGGTGTCACAATATAAGGAAAATCTGCATAGGGTGTTTTGTCAGTGCAGGAACTCAAGTGGAGATTACAGAAACCAACTATTTGAGGTCTTGCTCATGTTGGAGAACAGTGATGTTCAAGATACACAGTGGGGAAGTCTTCAAAGCCACAAAAACATTTTATGAGAAGAGCCAGCATGTGGACATAGGCCAATATTTGAAACACTGATTGCAAATTGCAACAGAATCAACCAGGGGCACTTTGTTAATTCTTTCTATCTCATCCCACCCTGGATAATGTAAATATTAACTATTAATTACTAGACACATTTGTTTTCTAGCTTTATGAGAGAGGGTTTTTGTCTGTGTTGGTCATTGTTGCTTTTCAATATTTATTGTAATGCCTGTCATGTTGACTCAAATATTTTTCAATTAAAATATATTTTTTAATATATGTAAGGTGCAAGGTTTATTTGTAATAATTTAACACAAGTGGCTTTGACTCAGGGTAGTATTCATCTCTCTTGTTTGCTTTTTTGAGAATACTTGTAGTCATGGTTATGAATTGTGTGCTGGTGTATGTCTGTGATGCTTTGGAAATTGAAAAAATACTTATTTTGCCTTGGTATGCTGGCTGTATTAGACAGATAGGTATTACAAAACAATGCAAAAAGAAGAAATATCAAAACATGACAACTTAGGCACTGAAACAAGAAGAAATTTAAGTGGTGAAGAAACAGATGGAAGATAACACTCTAAAAGATATTCGTAGGGAGAAAAACAGTAGGAAAACTGTAATTACATTTATGACAGCTCAGTCATACTAAATATCTCACATGCTTATTCCAAGTACATCCCATTTTGCTCTCAGCAAAGTGATGGCAGCATGCTATTGTGTACTACCACTGGGTGACTTTCTTTGTTATGAGTTATATTTGGGATTGCCCTGAAAAAGCTTTTTCAATTTGGGCCCACTCTGTCCCTGTTGTGAGAGTCAATACCTTTCCCACTTTAGAATGCTGATCCTAAAAATAAATGGAAGCTTATCCTGCCTCATAATGGCTGGCACTGGCAATCCACCTCTCAAACTTGGGAGCCCAGAGAGGTGGCTAAATTTGGACTGCTTCAGTTATTTTCCTACTTCTTCATATTTGACAGAATGAACACTTTCAGGGGATTTTTTTTTTTAATTCTAAAGAATAACTTAAAAGTTATCGGACTCTATACTTGCACTAACCAATGGTCGCCTATAGTCCCAGGAGTCTAGTTAAAGAATTTAATACTAAACAAAATTAAAAATTCCTTTACTATCCTAGTTACTATCCTAGTTAGTTATCCTAGCTACATTTCAAGTTGCTCAATACCCTGACATGGCTAGTGATTACTATACTAAAAAACATAGATATAAAACATTTGCATTATCACAACTTGTATTGGCAGTGCTCATCTAGAATGTAGTCCTAATAGTCCCAAATTTTAAAGAGTGTAATTTAAAAAAAAAAAAGACTTGGAAACCAGAGTTTGAATTAAGTATACGTTATTGAAAGTTTTGTGCATCGGGCAAGTAGCTTAATTTTTCTATGTTTTAATTTTCCTGTCTGTAAAATGGAGATGGCACTAGTAATCTAGCCCATGAGTTAGTTTGGGAGATCACAGGTTCTTAGCAATCTTCCTAGCACATAAACAGTACATATTTTAAATTGAGATAAATTCATATAACATAAAATTTATTCTTTTAATGTGTACAATTTTGTAAACCAACTTTACCTGAAACACAATTAGAATAGATAAAGTGTAAAATTCAGTGGCATTTAGTTCATTCACATTGGTCTGAAACTATCACCTCTATCTAATTCAAAAATATTTCCATCACCTTTAAATAGAATTCTATATTCATGATGTATTAATTTCCATTCTCCTCTTCACCATCACCTACACCCTGGAAATCACCAATCAACTTTATATATCTAGAGATTTATCTATTCTAGATACTTCATATAAATGGAATTATACAATATATGAATTTTTGTATATGGAACATTTTCTTGCATATTTTTAGGGTTTATGAACACTGTAGCTTGTATCAGTACTTCATTCCTTTTTACAGCTGAATAATATCCCATTGTATGTATCTACCACTTGCTTATCAATTCATCTATTGATGGATATATTTGGGCTGTTTCTACCTTTTTTCTAAGTGAATAACATCTATGATATACATATACAAGTCTCCATTAGAAACTATTTTCATATTTTTCCAGTATATATAGGAGTAGAAGCACTAGATCATATAGTAATCCTAATTTTAACTTTTCAAATAACTGCCAAATTGTTTTCCAAAAAAAAAAAAAACCTTTTAAAATATCATTTTATCTTGCCAGAACCTTATTTTTAAATGTTTTTTAGGGTTTTTGTTTAAGCAAATCCTATGGAATAGTCTTCCCTAAATGGGGGCCTCTCTCATTATTATACAGCCTGGTTGATTATGTACCTCTTCCAAACATGGGAAGTGTTTAATCAGGTTTGAGAGCTCTACAGTGCTAGCTCTGAGAAATGGGAAGCTTTCACTCAGGAATCAAGCAAATATATACAACTACAATATGAATTTGTGGTGGTAACCTTTATTAAATAAAATAAGCACCAATTAAATTGGCAGCAAATATGTAAGGAACCTCTTGGCAAAAGTTGGGAGACTGGAAATACAGAGTGGGAAGGTCCAAGTCCAGAGTGCTTCAAAAACTGTTTTTTGGGGGGAGGAATTGGGGATGCCATTTCTTATGGTGAGTGTCCCCTGTGGCTCTTGCCAAACTCTGGAGAAGACTTTAGTACCATGAGTGTGGAGTTCACAAATATCTCAAATGGCCTCAACTTAGGCACCTACATTTATGCCACTTCTTGGAGGCATCTTATCAGAACCATCTGCTAATTTTGATTTAGGTGGTTTCTGTCCACACAGCCAGGTTTTTATCTTCTTTTGCCTTTCTAAGGTCTGTTAATCAGTGTCTTCATACACAAATGGTTGATAACTTAAGCACTATCTCAGTTACCCACATTCCCATCAGTCGAGGTCTTTGCAATGGTAATACATAAAACATCTGGATCAATCAGAATCATGATAGTATTAATACAGTATTTTTTGGAGGAACTGGGGAAGAACATGGGTGTTAAGGCCATCTCTATACAGTCTCATTAAATCATTATCTTGTTTTTAAAATACCACTCCTTGGTTTAGGTGATCCACCAGTAAGATCCATTCCTGTATGAACAGCAGGACCAAGTTTGCAGTCTCTCAGATTTATAGAACACTGCTCAAAACACCCTACTCTAAATAGAAGAAAATTTACATTTCACATCTATTATGAAACCATTTCATTTAGAGGATTGGTTTCATAAGATTAAATACCCAACTCTGAATTTCACAAACTATTTGACCTTAGACAATTTACTTAACTACTCTGATCATCAATTTTCTCATACACAAAAGAGGTTATCCTTCAGAGTTTTTTGTTGTTGTTGCAAGCAACAACAATTAACTCTATGTAGTTTTAAGTAGGATATTAATTTTGGAGGATGGATATTGAGCAGCTTAGGGAACAAAAAGAAAAGTTGGTGATTGATGTTCAGAAAAGGCAGAATCAAGATTTAGCCACCAGCCTAGTAAACTGGATAATCCTATCAGGGTATTATTGCTATTGGATTACCCTAACCAAGTTCAAAGGGCTTTTTGTTGAGTTGCATAAGTTCTTTGTAGATCTTGGATATTAGATAGTGGATGTAAGATGTGCAAATATTTTCTCCTATTTTGTAGGGTGTCTCTACAGTTAAATGGTCTCTTTTTTTCTTGGCAGAAACTATTTAGTTTGGTGTATTTCCATTTGTTTATTTTTGTTTTTGTGTCCCACACTAATGTAAGGAAGTCCTCAAAGTGATAGCTGACATCAGTGTTATAGTGTGTTTGGCCTATGTCTTCTTTCATGTATTTTATGTTTTCAAGATTTACATCCAAGTCTTTAATCCATTTTGAATTGTTTTGTGTATGGTATGAGAGAAGGGTCTAGTTTTACTCTGGACTGTGGTGGAGGATTATGGATGCTTTGGTAGTGGGTGTGGTATGATCTCAAGAGGTGTGAGCCTATACTCTAAATCACATACTGTATTGTAAACCAAATGTCACTTCAATAAAGTAATACAGTAAGTAAATAAATGAAACTATAAAATACTTTTCTTCTTTCAATTGTTGCTTCTGGCAAATCTGATCCTTTGCCTTCTGGCAAATTCATTGTTTCTGCTTGTACAAATATTATGCTAACTTTGGCTTGTTCAACATAGAACCACCCACCATTGTGTACCTGAATATTGGGATTGGCAACAAGTCTATTGGGAATCCATTTGGAATAGCTGTATAAAGATCATTGAGTTTCTGTTGAGCATAAGGACAATTGTAATGATCTAAATGAGAAAGTTGTTGCCAAACTTACCTGCAAATAAAAATGAGTGGTAGGGAATGGTAACAAGTGTGAAAAATCTGAGGAGTCCACATTGACATTTTCATCTCAGATGATAGCATCCCAGATTAAAACATAGTCCAATTGATGTATATTGCTGTCTCTAGGAAAGATATTTTGGATATTACAGAAAGCTATCACTTCTTTTTATTTTTATTCTTGTGTTAACTGCCTTGGAATCTATTAGAACTCATTATTGAACTAGGAAGGTTAGTTGCTAAGAAGGGTAAGATGGCCTGAGGGTTTTAAAAACTCAATTAGGTAATTTATACTCAAAAAGAATATCTTAAACTTTCATGTAGTTGCCTCAAGAGAGACATTTCTTGAGAGTTATGAGCTCTATATCATTCAAGGCCCAGCCAGGAAAGCAGAAAACATCAGGTATTTGAAATCAGTAATGATTTCATACAAAGAATTGGTTGTATGAGAAGTTTGAAAGTTGAAAGGGAAGAAAGTGATGCTGGAGGAAATTAACTGCATGAAACATTACTCTTGAGTTGGAGGAACAGAAGGGAAGAGATGGAGCTACTAGATCTTGGCTGTTAACCCTTTTATAGAGCTGGAGTTGGACCTACTGAGGAAAGCAACATGCATTATTGCTTATGCTAAATAAGAATCCAGAAGCAATAGTGGTCCTCTGTTGGAGGAGAGAAGCTGATAAGACTTAGAAAAAGAAATAGATTCCTTTGGCCCTTTATCTAGCTTCCAGTTACCTGTGAGTACCTCCCATTAGAAGAGCATGAAGGAAAGCCAGCCAACAAGAAAAGGTAGTAAATATATTCTGGAGGTTCTAATGTATATCCTAGCATCTCAGGAAAGAGTATTGGAAGATGGATTTGGGGGCCAAGAAATGATAATTATATATTAATTAGCACTGATTCTTAAATTCACTTATGGGCATGACTATATTTGGTGGAACTGAGGAGACAGAGTATACACATTTTGTAATAAACAAATGTGCTTCTATTCCCAAATTATCAGGGTTTTACTTATTAGAAATGTAACTTATTATATTTATTTTCTCACTGAATTGCATTGGTACTTTCTGTTGCAAATTAAAAGGTTGTTGTATATGTGGGGGTCCATGTCTGGATTCCCTTCTGTTTCCTTCAAATATTTGTTTATATTCAAATATGATACTGCTTTCATATAATGTTACTATTGGGCTTGGCCTTGCTGCTTCTTTTAAATTTTCATATACAGGCCTCCCTGGTGGTGCAGCGGTTGAGCGCTGCGCTGTGGAGCTGTCGGCAGCACGCGATGCGAGTTCGAAGCCCAGCCAGGGATAATCCCACAAGGCACGGCAGACCTCTCCTGCCTTGCCCACTGCTCCCCTCAGCAGTGTATTTCTGATCTGCCTGTTCTGCTCCCCACTCTGTCTCTGGTGAGCCTTCTCGCCACTCCACGCCTCTGGCCTGTACCCCAGCTTGTATGTATAAATGAATAAATCTTTAAAAAAAAGTTATTAAAAAATTTTCATATACATCTTGCAATTGGCTTATATACATCTAAAAAAGTCTGCTGGGGTTTTAACTGGAATTAAATCAACTCTATTTACAGAGACTTTACTTCTAGCAGTTTAGAGTTTTTCCTTAGGTAAACAGGTATAGCTTTCTCTTCACTTGGAACTTGGAATATTTAAGGAGAGTTTTGTGCATAGCTTCAGCAAAGTCTTGTTTATAGTTTGTTAATATTATTCTTAGATATTTTATATTCTTGATGAAATGATAAATGCCTTTAAAAATTTTTCTTGTCCAATTGTTTGTTTTCATTTATAAAAGCAGAGCTGACCATGTATCCTATGAACTTATTTAACTCACTTTCTGGCTCTTATAGTTTATAGGTTTATTTGTATTTTCTAAATTAGCAATCATCTTCTTTCTATGTGCAGAATGAGTTATTTTTATTTTCACTTCAGATCTCCTTATGTCTCTCAGACTCATTTTTCTGTCTCTGTAGCACTTTCCTTTTTTTCTTTTACATTATTTCATGAACTAGAACTTGTAATATAAGGTGAAATAAAAATGGGGATCCTGTGCATCTTTGCTTTTTCTTTACTTCACCTTAAAGGAAAAGTGTTCCATATTTCATAGTTACTTCTCATGTAACCTGTACTGTAGTTTTTTTTTTTTTTTGTAAATTCAGACTAAAGATGTTGCCTTCTATTTCTCATTTGCTGAGATTTCTTAATGAAAGTTGTTAAATTTTATATACATTTTACATACATCTAAAAGAATCAATGTTTTTCTTCCTTTAGAATGTCACTGAAGTGAAGTGCAGTAATCATTTTTCTAAAGGTAAACAAAACCTTTAACTCTGAAATAAACTCCACTTGGTCATGACAAATTGTGCTTTCAATGTATCATCAAATTCTAAGTGCTAGTATTCTGACTAATATTTTTATATCTATAGTCATGTGGCACATGAACATGTCATTTTCTTGTCATGGAATATACTTGTCAGGTCTTGGTATTAGTAAATATGCTGGACATATAGAAAGAATTGATACATATTTTTCCTTTCTTTACATTCTGAAAGAATCTGTAATAGAGTAGTAGTATTTTTTTCCTTAAACATTTGGTAGAATTCACCAGTGAGTTCATCTAAGTCTAGGGTTTTCTTTGAGCTTGCTTTGAAATATAAATATGCTAAGCATATGTGGTACTATTCAGATTTCTTTTCTTCTTAACTAGTTTCAGCATGCTGCATTTTTCCAGGAATTTGCACCTTACAAATTAGTTGTCAAATTTATTGACATAATTTACTCATGGTGCCATCTCATTATCCTTTTATGCCTAAAGGATTGGTGAGAGTTTGTCTATCATTTCTGATTTTGCTATTTTTGTTCATGTTTTTATCTTGATGCCTCTTGATCAGGTTTTTATAATTTTTTAAGTTTGTTTTCACAAAGAAAGAACTTTGGGTTTCATTGATACTCTGTATTGAATGTTTCATTCTTATTTCATCACTTCTATTATTTTTATTATTTCTACCTTTGGTTTACTAGGATATCTATACTGTCCATTATTAATTTATTCACATTAAAACTTAAATAATTGATTTTAAACTATCTTTTTTCCCATTATATACTCTTAATGCTCAAAAAGAGTAGTTTGGCAAGATGGCAGCAGATGAAGACACCGGGCTCCTCTCATACCCAAATCACCACAAAACAAAGGGAACAACCCGGGAAAGATAAATGGACAAATATCACATACATCAGGGACAAGGATGTGGCAGAGAGGGGTAAAAAATCTGCAATTAAACTGTGATTGCAGCAATGCCTGGGCAACCTATGAAAGGGCTGACTTCTGTAGAGCCGATGTGCTGTTGTTAACTTCGGGGCACACACCCATAGCATAGAATTTGGAGATCAGGCATGCACTGGAGAAGGGGGTGCACAGATAGAGGATGCACCACTGGAGAACTGTAGTAGTAGCTGTGATGATTACTGACTTGAGTCTGAGGTTCCCAATCTAGAAGAGTTGGACCTAACCACCTGGAGAGCTCATTGGTACACCTGCACTTCCTCAGAGAAAAGGCTACTATTTGTAGCCTGGAGCTGTGATACTCATAAAACCAACTCTATCCCCACTCAGGGCCCAAACGAGACAATTGAATGTCCTCACCCAGCAGAGCCTAATCAAATGGATCTCAGTGACAGAAGCAGTGTCATCGGACAGAGCTCCATACTGAAAAGCTAGAACAATTCCAAGCTTGTGCCTCTCACTTACTCAGCTCTTCATCTAGTGTTCAACTGCAGCCTAGAGACTGGCACATGACTATATGGGATATTTTGGTCAAAGAGTTGACCTGGGGAGGGGATCATTGTGGGTCCTCACCACACAACCTGGGCAGTATAGAGAATCTGAATGCTTGATCCTCTCCTGAGGTAACTTTCCATTCCATACTGCCCTGGTTCCTTCCTATCTATTTCCCCTCTCAGCAACGGGTCCCTGGCCAGTTGAATAGGTGCAAAAGCAGTGGTTTGTGAAATCATAGAGATCCTGAGCAAAAACAAAAACAAAAAAAGTAGATTTTTTTCTTGTAAGAAGGGTATATATCTAGTTTATTAAGACAAGAAAAGGAAACTCCCTATTAGAACCTATTAAAAAATAAAATGAATTTTCCTATATGTACCATAGGGGAGATGAAGGGAGAAAAGGAAGAACAGTGAGTAGGAGTAAATACTTCTCCATGGCTATGAAATAGAAACTTCTGATTCTTCCCAACATCATAGTTTCTCACTTACATGGCAGCTGGGTCTTTAAAATAATTTTCAGATCCTTATAATACAGGCCAATATCATCTATTTCAAGGAACTGCAAAAGAACTTTAATGATTTGATAAAAGTAGCTGAGCAATAACAAGTCTTGAATCCTAACAGCTAGATGAGACTCTTGAGCCGTGTTAATTTTATAAACAAGTTGAGTAGAATTTTTGTGTCAAGGATGTTTTCAGAGTATAGGCTTATCTAATACAGCAAAGGGTCACTAAGCCATAGTTCCATGTAACTCTCAGCTTTTGCCTTTATTTCCTGCCCCTACTCCCCCACTGTACACATTCAACTCATATTTTCTCCAAGGCCTTAAGTGTAGTTAAACTTCAGCATTGATTTGGCAATGGAATGCATGCTAAACTAACCCAGGCTAATTTTGTAGAATACTATTTGAAATTAAAAGTTAAAATATTTTAAATGAATTTTTAAAAATGATTTATTTATTTATTTATGCATACAAGCTGGGGCACAGGTCAGAGGCACGGGACAGCGAGAAGGTTCACCAGAGACATAGTGGGGAGCAGAACAGGCAGATCGACAGAAATACACTGCTGAGGGGAGCAGCAGGTGAGGCAGGCGAGGTCTTCTGCACCATGTGGGAATCTCCCCGGCTGGGCATCAAACTCGTGTCGCCACTGCCGACAGCTCCACAGGGCAGCGCCCAACCACTGTGCCACCGGGGATGCCCAAAATGAAATATTTTTTTAAAACTAGTTGATGCATCCAATAGCAGAAAAAAAATTTAAAAGTGTTGTTCTTTGTTACTAACAAGGGCACATTCTTCCACTTACACATTATTTTCCTTCATTCTTGTTTTCATTTTGTCCTCCTTTGTGTAGTACTGATGGCTTGTTCTTATAACTTGGGAAACATGTATACAAAGACATTGACTAGCATGTAATGAAAAACAGGTATGGAAATTATGTCTTTGATGTGCTTTTTTTCACCACTTAGTCCCAGATTCCCCCTTCTCCACTCCAAAATTCTCAGTTATTCTTCATTCTGCCATTATTATCTTATATAAGCTCTAAAAATAAGAATGAAAACTCTTCATACACAGTGGCATACAACTGAGAAGTTTTAAGAAATGAGATCTACACTTACTATTACATGCCAGTAATGCAATCTAGTTACGAAGCAAAAGCAAAATCACTGCCATCCAGAGGCACTTCACTAGGCTGTTAGCAACTTGTAAGTGATGCTATTTTAGGAAACATGGTATATATTTGAGTTGCCCCTCACACCATATCCTTAGTCACCCTCAATATTTTCTTTGACGGAAAGCACATATGAAGAGGAATAATTAACTCATATGATCCTGTTCCTGTCTTCAACCATCTCTACCCTTAGACCAGAATATAGAGGGAATAGTATGATCCAGCTTCCATTCAACTACAAAATATATCAAATTAATAAATTCCATAATTCATTGATCCAGAGGGGCCCACTAAACTTAGGTATTTCTTGTAACCAATGGCTTGTTGGACTAAATAAATTACAGTACTCAATCTATCATTTTCTGTTCTCTTTCTACCAGTATTCCCCAAGTGACATTGACTGTGAAGAAAAGTGTCTCACATTAGACCTAGGAGCTGTGTGTGAGAAGAAAATACGTGATGAAAAAAATAACAGAAACATGAAATGATGTATACATCAGTTAGCTATAATTTAAATACATTTGACTCTTGAACAATGCAGGGATTACAAGCACTGACACCTTCCCACACACAGTTGAAAACTTTTGACTCCCAAAATGCTTAAGTACTAATAGCCTGCCTTTGACTGAAGTTTTATCAATAATATAGCCAGTGAACAAATATTGTGTATGTTATAGCTACTTATATTATATCCTCACAGTAGAGTAAGCTAGAGAAAAGAATGTTATTTAGAAAATCATAAGGGAGAGAAAATACATGTATAGCGCTGTACTCTATAAACTGATATCATAAGTTTATAACCTACTTACTGATAATATTCATATATAAGTGGACCTACACAGTTCAAATCTCAAGGGTCAAATGTAGTAAATGTGATTTGAGTCTAACATGTGCCTTGTTATAAAGAATGGGTTTGGTTAAGGCAGTTTTAGAATGTTTCTATGATTTTTATATTACTAAGAATTTCCAAAGTAACACTTCTTCCTGTCCCTCCAGCATCGTGTTATAAAGGAAAAAGATGAATTATTCTAATTTTATAAACACAACTGGGAAAGCTGTACATCAGTCCTGAGCAGACTTTGATAAACGTAAGATGGAATTTTCTAGCTATCTAGACATCTAGTCTGGAGTGATCTTGTGACATTGTGAGGCCCTTATCTTCTCCAGTGTTGAAAAAGAAGCTGCCTGTGCAGCTAATTCCTTTTTTTTTTAAGATTTATTTATTTATGCATACAATCTGGGATGTAGGCCAGAGGTGTGGAATGGTAAGAGGATTCACCAGAGACAGAGAGGGGAGCAGAACAGGCAGATCCACTGAAGTACACTGCTGAAGGGAGCAGTGGGCAAGACAAGAGAGGTCTGCCGCACCATGTGGGAATCTCCTTGGCAGGGTATCAAACTTGTGCCGCAGTGGCTCTGGATAACTTCATAGTGCTGCACTTAACCTGTTGCACCACCAGAGAGACCCAAGCTCATTCCTTTTTGGATGGTAAATATAAGACTACAGTTACTACTCCTCCTACCCTCTGAGTCATAGAGTCTATGGCAGGACAGGATGTAAAAAGCCATACATTTTATATTTAGAAATCAAGTCCTAACTACAAAAGCCTATATTTGCCATTTCTTAAAAGAAAACAGAATGCAATGAACATTTTTTTAACTATCTACGATACTTTTGTTTTATGTTCAAATATGGCTTCATTTTTTTTCATTCTTCAACTCATGCCTATCACTAAAGTGTTATAAAGTCAGCATCTGAGGATGTGTCTTTAAAAATAGCTCTAGGTTACTCTTTAGAAACTGCTGACTTCACTAAAATAAAAATAAAAATAAAAACTATAACTCCTGAAATAGTAGAAACTATTGCTCAGAATACTGCCTGGATGTGGTTGGGGAAAAATTTAAAGTGTGTATTACTCTGAAAAGGACCTAGTAACAACAAAATATAGAAGAGTATAACTCTAGTGGGTAATAAAATTCTTCCAAATCTGACATGCATTTACAGCCTCATTCACAGTTTTCCTATTTCATTTTATACAATCTAACACATGAATTGAGCTCTTATAAATCTTACCTTTCTTGCTTCTGTTCTCTTATATAGTCCATTCCCACCTACATGCCTTTAGTTCATAGTTTCCTACCTTTATCAATCATGTAGCCATGCAAATGTCTGCTGTCAACATCTTTGTCTTATTGAAACTGATTGTTATATATTATATTTGAACTTGACACATTCAAATGAAAATCTGATCCTTTTCAAGGTGAGAGAAAATACAAATGAGGATAGCTGGTCCAAGCCCACAGGTGGACGTAAGCTTCCCCAGAAAATTGATTTAGTTAGGATATGAAGATCTGAGTATGCAAACAGAGTTGCCCTGACCATCCTTGGGCATATACACTCCAATGTGACCATATTTACAAGACCCTAGAGAGTCGTAATCTAAATGCCTTCTAACAGGCAAGAATGCCCCATTCTGTCCCTGTAGAATGCCCAAAGATCTACTGGTTGGAGAAGTTATTGCTTGCTCACTGTTTTTCTTAATAGAATTTATAAAACAACAGTTTGAATTTATAAAACAAAACAAAACAAACTTCTGAGGTCCCCTTTCCTGAGGACCACCCTCTTACACCAGCACATGAAAATAACTGATTTTACCTAATTTTTTTCTTTTCTATCCCAACCACTGGTTCATCTAAAATCTGCTTTTTTCTATCTCCAGAGCAACATCTCTGGAATTAGGAAGATTTATTTTCAAACCAGGATCATACATATGTACAGGATGACTTACAAATCTATCTCAAAACAAAGCCCACAATACTAGATGATTCTGAGCTCTTAAGGAGGAGTTATCAGATGGTTATAAAGCCAAATAAAATATAACATGCATCCTTGTTTGGCTTCAACCATGACTGACATGAGTTTGATGTGTAGAATTAAGAACTGTCTCCTCTTCTTGTTTATGATTGGCATGTGGACTGGAACAAAGCAATACCAATGCAGTGACCTCTCTCAACCAAAGAGTAACCTGATGTTTCCACTAGGACTGGGTTCTGGCAGACCAAGTCATGGTTGGTGCAGTGGTCAGGGAAGTCTAGAAGTCAATGCTTGCTCCACTGAGAGGGGAATCACAGAATAAGGAACTGCACTCAGCAACAAGGTCTACTGGCTAAAGAGAAAAGTTATTTGTGGCATGTGAGAGCTGAAAGCAAACCTTTTCCTACCTAGCCATCTTTTGGGCTTTGTGGAGTTGCTGGCCTTCTTGGGAATCTGGTTGTTGGAACAATGAGTGAGCACAATAGTTTAAAAATTAAAAGAATTTATCTCATTTTTTCAATATTTTAATATAGAGAGTATATAATACACATACTGTATATATAGTATAGTATATATACAATATATGGTATACTGTATATAATATATACAGTAAGTCCTCCCTTAACATCATTGATAAATTCTTGGAAACTGCAACTTTAAGCAAAATGACACAGATACACAACAGCATGTCCTTGAATGATAAAATTTTGTTCAAAGTTGGTCAGGATTTTTTTTCTTATCAATGTTAGGACATTGTTCATGGATCTTCTGCCTTGTAATTTCCTATTTTCATTGATTCTAAGAGCAAGTTGGTAGCCCTTAAAATGACTAACATTGACATTCCTGCCAAACTCTTGACATGTTGACCCAGAGTATGGGACATTTTAACTTCAAAATGAATAAATTTGACATTTATTCAAATGCTAAGGTTGAGAAATAAGATCTGTGCCCATTGTGTTTCTATACTCTAAGTTCAATAAATCCTTCTACAAAAACTTTCTTAGTCATGCACCATAGAGGAAGGGAATACTATTCTCTTGAATTTGTGAAATATCCTGAATCCTGAATAAGTAATGGTGACCATTGTTTGAGAGGTCAGTAGATGATGGTCTTCGGGACAAATCCAATCTGCCAGCTTGTTATGATTTTGTTAAATTAGCATTTATTAAGTGGAACAAAGGGTGCTGAATCGCTCAACAAATGACCAAAAGAGAACATGAAATAGAGAAGTTCATGACTCTTAGGTCCTGGAAGAAGCACATGGCATATATTAAGGGCCACTTGGGGAAGTCAAGGCTAAGGGTAGAGAGAGAACCAGGACCTGGGGCACATGTCTCTGTTAGGGTCTGTGGGTGGAATGACTTTAGGTCTCCAAACTAAAATCAGGTCGGTGAATTCGAACTAAAAAGACCAGGGTTTTGGTGACCTTCATGAGTGTCTTGTGGGAGGGGCACACAGGGAAGGACTGGGGAGGTGGAGGAAACTATTGATTGCAAGGGATATTGGGGAATCTTACCAAAAACTCACATTTGCCTGTGACTGTGGGCTATTATTTGCATATTTTCTTACAAGAGGGTGACTAGTGTCAATTTACTGCTCTTATAAGGCACTTGACCAAACAAAAATGTATACCAAGGCAGCAATACTAGAGAGTAGCTTAGCTAAACTATTGACAATTCATCCTGTGATGATTTGGCATAAGGAACAGCAATCACATGTGAGTAGGTATTTTAAAGGGCATAGTATAATTTTCTGAAACCATTGTAAAGCACATTTAACCAAGGCACTAATGATGAAAACTATAATAAACAGACTTGCTACTCTTAGAAATCCAGTACTTAACCAGTGCATTCAGGTGAATGGTAATGCCATGAGAACAAATCAGGGACCTCAAGGAGTAAGGGAATTTATTGAAATATTTTAGTTCTGTCATGCATTTTTAAAAATTACTTGAAACAAAATAATGCACAACAGCACAGGCTACTGTTGGGTGACTTCCGCTCTTCCTCCACCACCTCCCCCCCTTGCTTAGGGACAGGGAGCACACAGTTAAAGGAAGTAGGCGATCACAAACAATTATTAACTCTAAAGATAAAATATTTGATCCTAAAGAACTCAACATAATTAAGCCAATTACTGTGAAGAGCTTCACTGAATAGTGTTTCCACAGCGTGGCTCTTCAGTGCACCAAGAGGACCTTCTTGAAGGCCATAAGGACTGAGTGCTTGTTGGAGACAACTTTGGTATGTTTAATGGACTTGGGGTTAAAGTCCTGAACATTTGTAATTTATTTTGGAGGTCGACCTGTACCTGTCCTCAGATATTAATGTACATGTAATGAAGTGCCCATTAAGAACAGTTTCCACTCCATCCAGTCAACAAAGAGTCTAATATCAGTCCATCATCCATCACCATTTATGCTATTGAGTCTTGAAGTTACTACATCAAACTGAGTGTGGTAGGGTGCCTGAATGTGCTTGGTAAAGTAGCTGACAATTGTTGGGTGACTGGATATTTGATCTTGTTGGGCAAGGATGGTGACACCTGTCAGTCAAGTGGTGAGAGCCAATTCCAACAGGATAGGGATAAGAATGACTATTATTACATGAGTGGGATGTCTCTAGTGGAGATGTGTCAAGAGGATAAAGAGTGACTGGAATATTAAATGCAACAATGTTGCAGTAATATATGTTATCAGGCAGCTTGCAGACTTGGAGGGATCAAAAGCAAGTGGACTTGCTTCTAGAACCTTGTGTCAGGTCCATAACGGAACCTAAATAAAGTCCTATTTATCATTAAGAGGCAGTGAGTACACAGAATGAGGTTTAGCCTTTGTGTTCAGATATGTGTGGTAGTCTTTATAAAAGTGCTATAGTGAGGCATTCACTATTTTGATGCATACCTACAGGGTACCCTTTGTGAGGTCTAGATTTGGGATTTGGTTTAGCCTAAATGAGGTTTGCAGTGTTTTGGAGGAAATTTACCCAGGAACTAATCACCAGAAGAGCTGTGGATACACAGTGACACAGGACTCTTGGTTTGGTTCTGCAAGGTCACAGATTCAACACCATTTTTGAAGGCTTTGTGTGTTGGATATGACCCACTTGGTTGCAGTTTGGGGCAGATTCTGGCATACAATGAGGAGAGACTTATGGATAAGATGCGGAGAGGAGAGGTGGTGGCAATTTGGGGTGTGGAAAAAGTGATGGCAATGGTGGTGGGAACAGCAGGGAAAGTAGGGCCTGTAGTGGATGTATGTGGCAGAAAGCAAAAGCTATTCATTGAGCAGTGAACACAGCAGGAAGGGGTCCCGAACTTTGCGGTCTAAGCAGGCCAAGCTAGGGATATTTTGAGGAAATGCCTTATTGTAGTGTGGTTTAAAATACAGTTTGGCTTGCCCTAAAATGAAATATCACTTGCTTCCAGGCACTCAGCAGGAGACATACAGTTTCGCAAGTGCTTTTATAGAGGCATGGTTCTCCAGGTAAGCAGTTGGTTATTTCAGAAAAGCTGTGTTCTATTGGGTCCTCAGGGTCAATCAACTGGAGGTGTTTTTGCAGTTCAGCATCAAGTTTGACAATTACCACCATCATTTCCCTCTTAGTGCTGCGGCCATTTGAAAAAGGAAAATCCCCAGGTCCTCAAGATTGAGTGAGTTGTCTCCCTCTTCATTCCTTTAGGTTGTGGCACTGTTGTCTGAGGTACAATTGAACTGGGGTTTGGGGGAGCAATCCTGGATTCTGTGGAACCCAGGTGGGCTCTTTTTCAGTTCTTGTCTTTGGTGAGTAAAGAATTCAATGTCAAGACCAAAGTTACAGAAAAGCAAGACATTTATTGATAGATAGGAAAGCTCTCTGAGTGGAGAGGGGTCCTGAATGGGTAGCTGATCGAGGTGACAAGAAGCAGGTGTTTATATAGGTACGGGGACAAAGAGTGGGGGTGGGCAAGGCGTGGGGGGTTGGCCCTTGAGTGTCTCCACATTGTGTCTCTTGCTGATTGGCTGAGCCCATGTGGGTCTCCTAGGTTACCGAGGCCCACTGAGGGTTTCCATGTTACCTAGCCTTCTTTTCCAAAACCAACTTTGGTCCGTTGCTGTTGTCTTATTATGGTGGTGTGCTGAATATTGCATTTTTAAATTGAGTTGTTGGGAGGGGCACTCTCCTGATCTGCGATTGTTTCTCAATTGGGCTGATCAATGGACTTGGGCTTGGGGCACCCTGTTCCCAACTACCTATTCCCATTTCTGAACTTCCCCTTCATAATCACCTCCAACACAGGTCGTGGGCTGGGGCCACACTGTCTGAGGGGTCGTTGTGCCTGAGGATGGAGGCGGTGTTCAGGGGCAGGTGGAAATCCACACAGGGCAGGTGTGGCTGGCTGCTGGTAAATTCTGAGTGTACATGCTAGAGGCCTGGCTCAGGGGGAGCTCTACCTGTGGGCTCGGGGGCATTTACTTTTGAATAGCTTTTCAGGCTTCCCTCTGGTGAGCAAGGGGGGCACTGACCAGAGGGAGTGGGGTCGCTTTGGGGCAAGAGGCCATTTACTCCCTGGGGGAGGAGACTGACCGTACCTCTGGTTACAACAGCTACATCCTGGTTGTTCTTTTTTAAGTTTATTCATTTTGGGGTCTTTGGAAATGTTGACTAGTTGCTTCATTCATGTGGCAATGAGTGGTAGCCCAGGGTCAGAATGAAACTTTCTTAATATTCAGTCAATCTGATCCTTTTTCTCCCTCTTGCTAAAAATTCTTTTAAAATATTTTGAGTCTTGCAGAGTACAGGGGTAAGGGAAAGGGAGCCTCCCTCTCTTCCATCTGGGGGCACTGCCCAGAACTTTACCCAGCAGCCCACACTGGGACCAGCGTTGCAATTTACAAACCCCAGCCTTTAACTGAACGAACACAAATATCTTAGCCAATTCTCCTAACTGCTGGCAGCTGGGGCTATGTTTAGAGTGGAAAATTCACCAGAAGTCACCCTTTGTGGGCATTAACAGGTGGAAGACACATCTGCAGCACCTCAAAACAGCTGCGATGAGCAATGTTCTGACATTGGGAGGAAGCTGGCTGCTTTCTTCAGAACTTGTGCTTGGGGACGGGAACTGAGGCAGCTCTTTCCACAGACAGTGTGCTGAGCGCAGAGCAGCAAGCCGAGGGCGCCTGCCAGAGAGAATTACCCACCTGTGCGAGCTGCTCGTCAGCTATGTGCAGCGAATAGGCATTTCCCAAGGTCAATTGTAAGCATGCTTCTACCAACCTGTTCCTGACTCCAGTGTTAGGATTTTGTTACATTAACATGTGTTACATGGCACATGGGGCATGGATGGAAGCTCAGTATCCCAAAAGACCAAGATCACAAGAGAAACAGAAGATGTTGACCCACAGGTCCTGAAGGAGGTACAGGGCCCAGGGCCACAGAGGAGGTGAGGCAGGTCTTGGAGCACGTGCCTTATTAGGATCTGTGAGTGGAGTGTGTTGGGGTTCTGGGCTAAGGTCAGAATGGTTTATTCAAACAAAGAAGAGCAAGGTTTGGATCCAGTCCTTGGGGATCTTATCTAAGATCCCCACACAGGGGAAGGCCGTGGGAGGCCCCCAAGCTGTTGATCACAAGGGCGGTGGTGGAAGTCACGTCACCTACCCACACTGGCATGTAGCCCCATGGCGGCGATCTAGGGTGTGCACTTGAAGGGGGCCTCTGTCAGATTAACTGTGCTGCAGTCGCTGGATCAGCAAATGGAGGCCAAGGAAACAATACCGTGGAGACGCTTAGCTAAGCAAGCGCACCTGCTCTTTGCTTTACTTTCTTTAAAAAGTAAAAATTAAAGTAACATTGCATTATACCATGGTTTCCTGAAACACTTGTTTTTTTTTTAATAAAGTTTTATTGTAACTCAGCCTAACTCATTTGTTTACATGCTGCCCACAGGGGCCTTTGTGCTACAAAGCAGTATCAAGTAATTGTGATAGTACAATACAGTCCCTGAAGTCCATAATATTGGGCTATGGGGCTCTTTCCAGAACATGCACTGGCTCTCTTAGAGAAGTAGGACATGCGACTCAAACCCCACATGGCAGAATGGGTGACATGGCAGCTGCCAGTCGGCCGCGTGTCAGAGCCAGAGGCTGAAGAGCTGCTGGCACTAATCCAGAAACAGTTGCCAATCATCCAGGCCCGATCCTGCACCTATTGCCCCTCTTGTCCTTTTTCCACCTTTGAATTGCTCTGCTCCGTGCGGCAGCCTTATGTATTATCCCCCAAGGCTCATGTTGTCAGCAGGCTTCTGACTGGGTTCAGATAGTGGCAGGTATAGGGAAGGTTGGAGGCAGAGAAAGAAACAGGTGCTTCTCTACCTCCACTCTGCTTCTGGCAGTTTGTTAGGGGCGGCTTGTTCCTCTTTCATGAATCCAGTTCCCATAGACTCTCCTGTGGCAGCAGATTCCTATTCCTGAGTTGTGACCATGTTGCTTCCTCCTTGTCACACCAGTGTGGGAGGCTGGTTTCTTGCTATTGTCTGAGAGTTGTTCAAGAGCCCATGGTGGGACACTCTTTGCTATGTCACTAAGTCGTTATTTCCCTATAAATTTCCATGTTGTAAATCAACATGACTTTCATTTTTCCAGTAGACAAGGGATATTAGTACCTCAGATGAGGGGAAGCAAGGCAGTCTGTTTGAGTTGTCCATTGTGGAGTTATAGGACTTAGCAGCTTTGGAGACCCTACTCAGCTACCAGGGGTAGTGAGAGATAACCAAACTTAGTTTAGGATGCATTTTAAGTCACCTTTAGAGGACATTCAGAAACACTCGTGGAGTCATCATATTGCTGTGTGAATGGGTAGGGAGACTCAGGCATATACATTAATGTAACTTCAATTATACTTTAGGTCCTAACTTATCATTAGGATTTTTGGCTAGAAATATCAGTTTTTTTTTTCCTAAAAAATTATAAGGTGCAATTTTTCCATCCATTTAAGTAACTTAAAAATATGTATTTCTTAAACATCCTAGGAACAAAGAAATGAGACTTGATTGTTTTTATAAGCGATTCTCTTTCCTAAGTATCTATACTATTCAATTCTATGATAACCAACCATAATAACTAAAATATTGCTAAATATAAAATTAAATAGAAAAGCTAAATAATATTACCATTATAAGACAGATTTGTGAAACACCACAATATATTTGTGAAACAGTGAAATTTGCAAATGGCAAACTTGTTTTTTGTTTCTTTAATGGAAAATAATATCCTAAATGTTATAACAATCAAGTCAGAAAAATAAACATATTCTAGAAGACAAGAGACAAGAGATAACATTAAACTAGGTTAATGTTACTTGTATTTCAAGTAATATTTAGGAACCATATCTAATAAGTTTAAAACCATATGCAGATATTTATAATCTACAAAAACAATAATAGTTAAATGTGCCATAAAATGAGCTCAATGCTTTATGAATGTACTGTATTTCTTAAACCTGCATGGCAGATATTAATTATAGATGAGGGAAGTGAATTTAGGAAATCCAATACACATTCCCAAGGTCACAGAGTTATTAGGTTAAGAAATAAAAAACAAAAACAATTTGATTGTGGTAGAACAACTGTGTACATTTACCAAAGCTCATCAGACTGTACACCTAAAGTGGGCAATCTCACTGTGTGTAAAATACATGCACTGACACATCCACACACACACACACACACTCATGGAGAAAACTGGGATATTGAGGTTCCAAAAATTTGTTATTGTGTGTAATATCATTCAACATTTTAGGTAAAACTAATTAATAAGTTTACCATTTTTTCCTATGGGAAACATGAGGAGAAATTGAAGACATTTCAACCTGATGATATTTTCATTGTTGCCATTAAAGATACACATAAACTTTCAGACTTCAATACCCATTCACAGGTTTCCTAGTCTGATAAAACCTGGTGGAGTTACAGAGGCCACTATAATTTAAACTCATAGTTTGATAGGAACAGTCAGCCCTAGTTAAATACCATCAATAGATAATGCAGTTTGGACAGTTTAATTATGTACTTGTCTGAACACTTGTCACACTTCTGGCGACTTCAAGGAACTATAGTTGTCTTTGGCACTAAAATTTGCAAAGTGTTTTATAATCATTTTTATTAGTGCTTCTTCACATTAGATCACTAGACAAGAAATGAGATATGAAGAGGTTAAGTAACTCGACCAAGATTAGACTGAACTGACAAGAAAAAAATGAGAACTGAAACAATTAGCTAAATGGTTCAAATAAGATAAAAAACATCTTTTATTCTGGGGAGGGAGAGGTGGGAGGAGTTTAAATTACTAAGCTAATTATCTGGTAATCACTTAACTCTCAAATCTAAGATTAAAATTCATGATCCCCAGGTCAGTGTCAAAATACTTAGTGTATTGCTCAACACAGTGATTTTATTCAAATTATGAACTGGTTGCATTATGTTTAAAGAGGCTAATGCCTTATGGTTGGTGATACATATTTATAGCACCACCTAGTGGAATGGTTTGTAAGGAAGGCAGGCATGTGGCTTGTATGGAAAAGGTGAGAACAGATGACTACCTAAATGAACAAATGACTATCTAAAGTCATTTGTCCCTGTGGAAACCCTATCTCTCGTTTGCTTCACCCCTAAAGTTCAACCTGAAAATCTTATTCTGAATATCAATTCCCAGAAAAGAAATCCAAAATCATGTTATTAACATACATGTCTTGCCTCCTCAAGGAGAAACAGATGCATGAAGTTCCCAGTGGCCGGAAAAACATGAACATATGTTAAAGTCATTAATGGCTGTGTTGCTTCTGTTTAGCAGCAAGGTATAATGACACAACTGATTTGCTTTTTCCTCATTATGAGTTGTTAACAAGGAGAGTAATTATGACAGAAGATGGGAATGGCATTATTCTTTAAATTAGAAGTAAAGGGTAAATCTAATAGGCAATGCACATTTTTGCTAAAATAATGTACTAGTAGAAAACCCACTTGCTATTCCTATTATGACAATATCTATTATGCCCACAGAGATTGAGACTCTGCATTGTGTATTCTTTCTCATCATACTACACATGGTATGTATTGGTCTGGTTCCACTTTAGAAAAATTTCAGGGTCATGTCTCTAGGATATTTTTTGAAATGTAGTATTCCTTATGTGTCTAAGTTATGAGGAGTCATTCCTTAGCCTTTAAAGAAAATGATGTCCTTATAACTGACAGACATCTTTAAAGGAAACAAACTGTTGAATTAGCCCTCTACATTGGCACCACTCATTTTGGTTTCTGACAAGAACATCTAACAGGAAAAATACCTGAAAACTTCTCTGTATGATCTAATTTTTCTATAAATTATGATAGCCAAAAGGTGAGATAAGAACTGTAATTATCAAAATCTTTTGGTTATTACATAGTTCTTTCTTTAAAATCAAGATCATTTTCTGGTTCTGATTTGTGTGAAAAATGATAGTTTTTTTGCTGCATTAAGTTACTCTCTCACATAAATTTTTACTCCTTTTCTAACTATTGCGAGTTAATTGGCTAAACATGTTTAAAAAAAAAGTCCAATCAAGAAGTATCTGGTGATTAAAAGAGATATAAATATTGAAAATTTGAAATTAATTCAGACAAAAGCAAATATTTCATACCCAACATTTTCCTTCAGTGTATTGGCATAAAATACATTGAAAAAGCGTGTAATTGAATTTGAAATTACTGGGTTAGTGAATTACTTCTTAAAATTCTTGAGATCTGACAATGCATCTGCTATAGATACAAAATTAGATATATTATTAATTTTGGTCTTATCCATAAAGACATATCTTGGATAATCTCACATTTACTATTCAGAGTTAAAGCAGTTCTTTGGGCATATATCAAAAAAAGAATGTATGTGTATATATATATATATATATATATATATTTTTTTTTTTTTTTAGAAAGAATTCCACAGGATGTGGGACATTTAAAAGCAAATTGGAATACATAAAAATTCATTAGTACCTTTGGGCTTTCCAAAAGGCTTTGGAATACGTGTGTGTGTGTGTGTGTGTGTGTGTGTGTGTGTGTGTGTACACGTGCATATTTGTGAGTAGAAATATATATTATATAAATAATATATATATATATATATTCAGTGCTTAAGGAGTTACAGATATTACAAACATGAAGTTTAGCTCAGGGTATGAAACTATTATTTGGCAACCTATTAAGCTGCATTCTGGCAATATGATTCTTTCCATTTTCCTTCTGAAATCTTTCATTTTAAACAAAATTATAGACGTGCATAATTTTAAAGGCCAAAGTTTTTTTTTAAAAAAAATCTTGACGATAATTTCTTACCCAAAAAGTAACAGTTCCCTTTCTGTTCAACCCTTTCCCATTCCTCAGAACAAAACCACTATGATCTCGAGCTCTTGTAGATGATACTTTTGGTAGTTATATAACTGCCCTCAAATAAAGTGGAATTGATAATCCACTATGTTCTTCACTTTCTTTACTTAATCCCACAGCTTGAACCTTTCATACTATTCCCTCAAATTCATAATATCTTAATATTGTCCTTCTGTATTGATCATGTTCCAAGTTTACATTAAACTGTATTAGTTATAATAACTGAACAGTATGCAAAGATACAATTTTTTTCCTGAGCAAGTTTTTGCTATCTCTCTACAGAAACTAATAATTAACTTGTTTTTGTCATTAGTTTTCCAGGTTTTTAATGATCCACCTCAAACTTTTTAGCCTATCTCTCAAAACTTCCAAAAGCATCAGAAATTCTACTAAGTGCATCTTCCTAAAGAATTTTCTGCCAAAACTTCTGGCCTGCCCCCTCCAAACTAGTGGTCCTCTTTGCCTGATTTGCAACTAGAAATTCCTTATCACTAACCTCCTGAGTTAGGATCTTGTGCTTTTTCTAACCCTTGACTTTTTTTCTTGCATTATTCTATTTTGTGGCCCATGCTCTGAGAAAAGGATGTATGGGAGGTAAAATTTAGAGACCTTGGGGCCTCCCCGGTGGCACAGCGGTTAAGCGCTGCACTGTGGAGCTGTCAGCAGTGGCAACGCGAGTTCGACGCCCAGCCGGGGAGATTCCCACATGGCGCGGCAGACCTCTCCTGCCTTGCCCGCTGCTCCCCTCAGCAGTGTATTTCCGTGGGTCTTCCTGTTCTGCTCCCCTCTCTGTCTCTGGTGAATCCTCTCACCACCCCACGCCTCTGGCCTGTACCCCAGCTTGTATGTATAAATAAAAAATAAATCTTTAAAAAAATTTTTAGAGACCTTGTCTATTAAAATACTTTATGGTACTTTCATACTCGATTGATATTTTGGCTATGGGTATAATTTAACTTCAGAAATGACTTTTCTTGAGACTATTAAGAGAATCTGTTACAGGCAGGGAAAGGGGCACCCCCAGAACCCCCAAATCTGCCCATTCTAAATAGGTTCTGTCATCCTCTTCCTTTCTGTCCATCAGGACAAAACTTACAAGACCTTAAGTGAAAAAGAAACTTTAATACAATTAGTGTGATAATACAGAAAAGACAAAGAATATAGTTTCTAAATTAAGCACGCAAAGTTACCCATCACCTTGTGGGCAAAAGTCCACCCAAACGGTATTGGCCCAAGGCAAGGCCCGAAAGCCTGCCATGAGTTTAAAACACCTTTAGGCAGGGACCCATAGAAAAGGGTCAGAAACAGTCAGACAATTCTAGGAGTTAAACAGCAAAATCAAAACCAAGATCAGCATTGCCATAGTCACCTCCCCACGGGTCTCTCACCCACATCTCTTTCAAACAGTTCAGGCCAGTACAGCTTCCTCACATGTCTCTCTGCTCCTTGAGCCTCTTCTGGCTCTCCATCCTGCTCCCTTTCTTCCTTTCTCTCCTCTTTGTCTTCTTATCTCTCCTGCTCAGCTCCACCCTCTCTTGGGTGGGGCAGGGAACCTGGAACACTCCCCTTTCCTGAGGACCACCCTTTTACAAATCTTCCACTGACTTCTAGCTTCCACTATTTCTGTTGAAGGTCCAGAGAGTTTATTATTCCTGATCTTTTATATAAACTTGTAGGAACTTCTCCCTTTCTTGAACACTCTTGAATTTACATGAACAAAAACTTCATTATATGTCAATTTTAGTCTGTCAGGTGTACATTCACAAGCCCTCACAATCTGAAAAGTCATTTTTGTCTATTCTGAGACAATTCTTATTATTTCACTGATATTTCCCTCCCATTTTCTTCTTTCTAAAATTCTTATGTCTTGATGTTAGGCTGGGTTGATACTATAATTTCTATATATTTCCTCTTCTTTTTATACTTGTCCTTTTGATCTGTTTTAGGGTGATATTTTTTCAACTTTATTTCTAAGATCTTTTATTAGAATTTATTTTTTTGTTTATCCTGTTTATTTTTTTTATGGCTACAAAATCTGTTCTCATCACTGAGAATGTTAGTGACAATTTTCAACTTTTTTAGTTTGCATACTCTCTATTTTCTCCAGTTTTCTTTTTTTTCCCCTTTATTTTTAAAGTTAGAGAATTTTTGCATGTATCCAGTAATCACTGACTGCCTGTATATACAAACATAACACTGGATGATTGGAAGGTCACAAGTGGAGCTCTTGCAAGCGTGCTTTGTTGTGGACACGTTGGCTGAGTCTTTTAACTAAGGAACTTTCCTGTGAAACTTCAGCTGGTCAGATTTCACAGAAAAGAAACTTCAAATCTCCTGCTGAGAGAATAAAGACCAGCCACTTTGCTCAGGGTGTTAAGGGGAAGGGAAGCTGGGAAGAGCGATATTCAGTTTTTATGCATTTGCTTAGTCCCTATTATACCTTTGCCTTCCATTATGTTGGCTGTGTCCCAAAGAAACAGCTGTTTTATACTTTCCAGGAAATAAACCTCCAGTATTTTGTTGTAGGAAGGAAGAGGCAAGATTCTACACTACGGAAAAGTGGAGGATATCTGTTTCATAAACTGATCTTTCCTTTAATGCAATCCCCTCCTTTCTACTTTCAGAAGCCCTGAGGTGGCAGTCTTCCCCCTGAGAGATGAAGCTCATGTCCTGTTCCCTGAATATGAGTGAGCTTGTGATTGATTCCACCAATTCATGAGGTAGACTTGAGGCTATGTGATTTTCAAAGCAAGGTCATAAAAGGTCTGGCAACTTCCATTTTGCTGACTGAGAATACTCACTCTTGGAGTCCTGAATCATCACATAAAACAGCCCAACTGACTGGAGACCACTCGAGAACCCCTCGTGTAGACTCCAGTGCCAATCTAAGCTGAGCCTGTACTTTGTCTCAGCCAGTCCAGTTATTAAGCTGTAAGGAAAGATGTCATCTTGAAAGTAAGTCAAATGAGGTGAGCAACGCAAGTGTCTGGATCACTATGTTATGAATGGCTATCTCTTACCTGGCTGCATTTTGTATTTATACACTCGTTTTATTTTCTCAATCACAAAATTCACATGGATGTTTTATTTTATGTAACTTTAGAAGAGTATTGGTTAAAGATAGATATAAATTTGGAAATATATGAAATTAATTGAAAAAAGCAAAAAGCATACATTTCTTTGAATTCCACTAACATTTGTGTTTCGGTACCTTACTGTGGGTCATATTTACTAGAATGCACTTATTTTGTAGATGTGTGTATAATGACATGTACATGTGAAGTGCCCTTAAAATTGCTTCTTAAATGCATCTTATGAATATTCTATTCCTAAATTAATTAGAATCAATTTAAAGATAGAAAAATTACATATTATACTTCATACCATCCTTCTTCCAAATCAAGATGAGTTCAGATGGGCAAGAATTATTTCTAAATGAACACAATATATTCGGCAAAGCATTTTCCAGCAAAATGCCAAGCAGAAACTCAGAAGGGGATAAAACAGTTTATCTCATATTTTCAAAATTTATGACTCAATTTTACACCAATCTGTGGTATCTCCATTTCAGTTATGCAATTTCTCTAACATTCCTACTAAAATATATTTTCTACTGAATACATTCTCCTTTTATTTTCAAATATTTTCTCTTACCACACTTGAATCATGTTCAACTTGTCCATAGTTTCCTGCAACATTTGTTCATCTATTTTAAAACAGTATTCAGTACAACTGACTAATTCCGTCTGTATACCATTGAAGCTGAAGTCACGTATTGGCAATAGCATATAATTTTAATACAAAATCGTAGCTGGCAGAAGTTTGCAATAGACAAAATGCTAGATAAAGGAAGAAGTGATCCTATGCCTCAAAATAGGTAACATCTGGTCATATGAGCTATGTTATACAAACTATCTAGGTAACTACAAACTAGGCTATAAAGTTTAAATAATAATTCATCTATTCAAGTCAGATTTTACTAGCTGGAGATTTTCCTTGGAGCTGACTTACAAATACAAAAATTGACAGTATATGCTTCCATAATCTTTATTTATGAAGGGAAAAACTTGCAAATCTAAATAATCACCCACTAGTTCACCTCCTGGGTATCTATCACTAAAGGTATTTTCTCCTCACAAAATGAATGCTGTCCATTTTTCTTGCTCTGACATCCAAAATGAAGAGGTTCAACCTTTAAACAAAGGCTGTCCAGAAAAAAAATCTCCAATAATTAGACATCTTGTGAATGGCCCAGTCTATCCCTATTGCTGGAATCTATTTCGAGCTTTTCGGCAAGAGATGATATGCAATTGCAGAGAAGCATGAACTGCAAAGCATAGATTCATTTTTAGTGCACTGCTACAGCACTTTATTGTGCAAGCCTCAAGGTTTAAGTGGATTATAACACAATAATCTAATTCAATTAAAAGTGCATCTGAAGAATCATGTAAATTTACATTTAGTGTTGATAACCTGTTACGTAGTTTTCAACATTTCCTATCATGCACTATTCATGATCCTCTTTATACTCTACTCTCAATAGTTTCCTGATATTTCTCACTCCAGTTAATCCAATTAAATTTTTAGCCAGGGCTATTTCATGTTTGTAGCATGAATACAAGAAAATAAACCACACATCTACCTTATTATATGGATTAGATATTGGCCTTTTCCAGAACTATCTTTTTGCAAGACTAATATTTAATGAATGGTGGTATGATTTTTTCTAATCCATGTTAAGCTGAAAAGAATTTGACTTTGCATTCTATCCCTCAGTAATTAGCACCCAAGTCAATATTGGAGACAAAGGATTTTGTATTCATTTGGTAGACAGAATGATTTGAGATCAAAGAGGAAAAGCCATTTGACAACCTCTGCATATTCTTCATTCTGGGGAGAAATGCATTCTGCTAGCTGTCCAATCAATTATGTAGACAAAATGAATTTCATCATAATTCTGTCAACAAAATGCTAACTTGGTGAAATTATTCTCTCCACAAAATGAATTAACTTAAAAATCCTTTTGTCCATAAAATAGATTTAAGCATTTAGCAAAGCCTTGTAAATACTATCGTCTGTTAGTTTAGTAGGTGTAATGCAAATATGTGGATTGGCTATATCAGCATTTCTAGTTCTTCAGAGGTTATGGACCTGTCTGCTGCAGTTCCCCTTTTCATCGAAGGTGGAGTGGAAAGCAGAGTCAAGTATCCAGAGAATAGCATATAGTAGGTGAATGTATCACTGTCCAAAACTACAGTATGTTAGTTCTACTCAAACATCATGAACTTTTCAAAGTATAATTTAATAAGCTTGCCAACTAATTAAGTCTTTAATTAGTGCTTCAAATTCAACAAGTCATTTCAGGGATAATTTTTCTTAAACAAAAGAGACTGATGATTCAGCTTCTTGACAAGTTGTTGCTAAAGAAATAAGTTCTTCAAACATATCACAACACACCATTTAAAAAATTATCCAGTATCACTTTGGGCACATAATTATTTTTAAATAAATGTTTTGGCATGAGATGTGGATGGAACATTGTTTTGTTTTAATAAAAAAAAATTAGTTAGACCCAAACTACATTACTCACTAGCAAGTTTTTTATTTGTATGTATTTTTAAAATGCATGCTATAATTTAATAGTCAAGAGATTTCATCTGTTTTCTGGAGTATGTTTAAAAATGAGTTAGCATATAACCCACACTATTGATATGTTTTTAGTCATTTTATATTTTAGGGTCAAAAAGATTTTACATTGACAAAATAACACTGTGTCAAACATTTTTTTAAATTTATATTCCTTTAAAAACACTATACCTTGATCATACACACTAACCTACATCATAGGGAATAACAAAAGATGATAATTCAGAGTCTCACTTGCACATAGTTCTAATTGACTTAGAAACCTATAGATCAAGTTCTTAACTTTTAAAAATGAGGAAAAATGTTCCAGAGCAGTCACTGTAGCCATGCACCTGGGCTTTAGACTTGAGACCTAAAAGTGGCCATACATGTTGCAGGAACCGAAGTCCCATAGCAAAAATAAAATGCAAGAGAAGTTAAATGATTTTGCAATTCTAATAGCACAGACTTAAAAATCTGAATGCTTAGACATCATTTCTATGTTTCTCTTTAACAAGAATTGCCATGTTCATACATTTGAGGCAGCAATCTATATATTAGTGTGTGATTAATCAAAAAGTGTACTTACGACCATGAACTTGGGTCCTATACCATATAATTACTTTTGTCTTTCCCCTAAAGAATCATTTGTCCTTGAACTAATAGGCTTTTAAGGCATATTTTAACAAAAATCCCATCATATACCCAGCTTAAAGGTGGAAGTTTTACCTGGTTACTACACACACACACACACACGCGCACACACACACACACACACACACACACACACACAGGTATATGTCTCTCATACAAATATATGTATTTGTATATGTATGAGAAAGGGATAGAGAGAAATCTAAGCAATATGAGGTTTACCAGATAGACAATGTATCATGAGAATAAAGTCACATTAGAAAAGAATTTTTTTAAATTTTCTTATTCAAAACTAAACATTGTGTAAAAATAATAAAGAATTGGATTTATAATACTGGTCACATGTACCATGCTTGTTGGCAAAGGTCCAGAAGGATACAAGTCTGGAAATTAGGGAAAAGACTTCCTTGGAACCCTGGGTTCCTACTTACCAGGTTTCTGAAGAGAAAGCATGAGGAAGGAACATAGTGTATCTTAAGAATTTCAGAAATTTCCTTCCAAAATTTACAGACCTTTGAGTGGGCTCAAATGTCAAAATTCAAGTCAGCTATCGTTTTAAACTGCAGTTACAAGTGCCAAAGAAATAGGACTTGGGGAAAGACAGGAGAGAGAGAAGCCACTGATAGAAAAGGAGATAAGGGGATGAGCTATATAGAGGAGCATTACTGAACAGGCTGAGGCATTCCAGAACCTCACATGATATCTGAGGTAGAAAAATTTCTCTTCACTTCTACTCTACTTCTGGATTTTACTTACTGGATCAATGATAAATTCACATACACTTCCCCCAAACAACAATTCATCAAAATGATAAAGCCTAAATCCATACTGAAGTAGAAAAATATTTTTCCTAATTACAAGATTAGCTACACAGATTTCCACCAAAAATTAATAGAGATTTATAGTCCATATTGAACATTTTTAATCACTCTTCTCCTTTCAGACTGTGTTTTACATCTGATGCATTATAAATGATATCTTCCCACTTTTATTTGCCTGGAGAAATTATATACCTTCTTTAGGTAATCAGGGGTCATATGAAAAATTGTATGTGAAAGTGGTTGACAAGTGAAAATTTAGCGTTCATAATTATTTTTGTTGTTATTATTGTTCTGTGAAGCTTTGCACTTAGGCTTTTATTATTGAAATAGCTCACATGACTAATGCCTGTTCTGTAGGGAAGGCGAATCTCGATTAAAAATCCTATTTCTATTATACTTTCTGTCTTCACCAGAAAAGAAGGAAAAAGTGCTTCTATACCAATGTTTTCTATTTTGTATTATAATTGCATCCATTCCAGCAATTGTATCTTTGAAAGAAATAATTGAAAAGAAGCATGCTATGGTAAGCAAAGTAGTATATTGGTGATAACTTCATGTGAATAGTGTCAGTCTTCTGAGTTGCCTGCATTACACAATAAACAGTGTTTTGGAACTAAAATGATAACTTGATATTGGCTATATTGTATCACTAAACACGATTTCTCATCTACATCTTTTCTTGTATAAGTTGAAAAGTTAATGTTTAGCAGAAGTGAAAGTGAACAATAACAGGAGCAAAATGTTGCATTAATATTTAATGTAATGCTTTTTGAGGGTATAAAGGGAGTAAAGCCATTCAAATGCAAATGCAATATGCAAGGATGCTTTCAATTTAAATGTTTTGCTAGGAATGCCTTTATTTTGCTGGAGTTTTGTTAGTGAGAAATAAGGACACTATAAATCACTGGAAACTTAGCTTTTAACATTTCATTATGAATCTGTGATAGTGTTTTCATTTTTTCTATGGTTCTCTAAAAGAGTAGTTCCTAGACTTTCAGATTTCATGTATCAATTGTAGGTTTGCAAGCTTTTCTATTTTTACAAATAAGGACATATTTTAAAAAGCTATAAGATGATGTCAACCATATTTATTAAATAAAAAGTTTTCACCCAATAACTACAAAAATTGCTCTATAACTGAATATATTTGATTGATGAAACACTATTCAAATAATCTTTTACCCATGTAGAATAAATCTCATTTTTATCGCATTGGAAGATAAACCAGGAATCACAGACTGACCTTAAATTTGAAATGGTGTGTTTCTATATCCTTGTACATTTCTAGAAATATTTACCATATTCTATACTTTAATTAAAAATGTAAATACCTGAGAAACTTCACTTTGCTGAATGAATGTTTCCCAGACTTTATTAAATCAGAATATATTTTATTCCCTAATTTCTTTGATTATAAATTTCATAAAGTAGATCTTATTGAAATTATGTTTCAATAAGAAACCAATACTCTACAAAGAAATTCAAATGAACATTTTATTACTTAAGAAAATTAACTATTATTATATTTTAAGGGATTTGAACCAGAGGGTACTGTCTAATGATACAACCATTTATCTTTTTCTTGTTATTTACAGAACCAAATAAAAAAGACTGCCTAATTCCCCCAGCTATTATATCACAATACCTAAATTTAAGCATATGTTCAAAATGGCTTCACAAACTAGCAGAAAAGGACATTAATGTCAGTGGGGGGTATGATTCACTACTTTAATATGTTCTCTTTATGAATTTCAAGACAAATAAAACATGATTTCCTATATGCAACTGTGTATATAATAGTCAAAAATAAATTGGTTAAAAGAGAATTTCTCTTTTAATTATGACAAACTCTTCTAGAAACTATTTTTTCTGAGGAAAATAAAGAACAAGTAAGAATTTGGAAGATCAGTAGAAATAATAATTGAGACTTTTTAGGAGAAAAGAAATAGATAATTTTAACTAAAACACTTGACCAAACAGTAACCAAGCAAAGGTGAATATTAAAAACTATGATTATTTGACAGGCACAAACACCAAAGAAGCAAAAAAAAATAATTGGCAGATTACATTGGAATCAAAAGTGGAAACAGCTAAATGTTAAATAGACCTAAAGGAATTATGGGAGATGAATTATCTTTCAGAGACATTACAAGTAAAAGTACAGAACACTAAATCTAGCATTTCTAAATTCCAGAAGCTATAGTCTCTCATTTGTTCACAGAACTCACAACAGAAATAGAAGAATTGAAAAACAGGTGCTTGAGCTTTTCCCATGTGAAGTTCTAGGCTTCAGTGTTCACACTGAACACTGCCAGCAGGTGTCATGTACAGAAACTCTGTTGTGGAGCTGGGTGTCCAGAAATCTCTTAGGCTGTCACCTAGCCCTGCTGTCTTTGGGGATGTCTTCAGAACCAGATTGTAATAACTTATTGTGGTTACTAGCAGAACTAATTTTTCCAGGAATAACTGACATCCAAAGAGCAGACAGCTGAAGAAAGAGGATCTTTAAGATGACATCAGGATGTCATGTTACAAGGAAAGGGAATGTTTAGTAAACATGGAGGCCTATCCATATTTGAAGGAGCAGTAGATAATGGCAGCCTCAGTGCTAATTGAGCAGAGCACAGAATGAGTTTTTGGTCCAAGTAAAAGGACAATTGGTGTCAGTAAAAATGAGATTCCTGTAAAGATATTAAAACTCTAAGAAATATTAGGGAACCAGAGAAACTGAGGCAGCTTATAGCCAATCAAAGCCGGGAATTTAGCACCCAAGTAAAGACTTGAACCCCATTGCTGAGGTAATAGGAAAGAAACAGATTTAGTCACAGGAAAATAATACCGAACTCATAGAAATAAAGGCACAGCAAGCACGAATGGGGCAGCAAGAGATGAAACTGATTCATAAACTCTTTAAGATATTGTTTTTTAAAAGATTTATTTATTTATGCATATAAGAGCTGGGGTGCAGGCCAGAGGTATGGGGTAGGAGAGGATTCACCAGAGACAGAGTGCAGAGCAAAATAGGCAGACTGACTGAAATACACTGCTGACAGGAGCAGCAGGCAAGGCAGGAGATGTCTGCTGCGCCATGTGAGAATCTCCCTGGCTGGGGATCGAACTTGTGCTGCAGTGGCTGCAGATAGCTTCATAGGCTGAGACTTAACCCCTTGTACCACCAGGGAGGCCCCTGAAATCACTCAATTCTTAAGCCAAAAGAACTGGTTTGAAATCTATTAACTGAAATTCTATTTTTTCTGTATCAAATATGTACTGTAAAAAAAAAAAAACCTGTATAAATAAATATGATTTAAATTTGTAAATTTTAAAATAAAGACCAACAAATCTGACTAGGGCCAAGTGCAGTGCTTGTAAATAATACCTGTTATAAATATTCACTCATGAATGAATGACTGAATGAATGAATCAGAGAAAAAATTATACAAGATAACATGAAAAATTGAGATCAAAAAGGATGATTTAAATATCCCTAGTCCATTTTATGGGATTATTTTTGACCTTAGGAATACCGTCAAAGTGACGTGTGACTATAGGATTTTTACAGCAAAAGAGATAACCTTATCTAATGTGGGGATGTAGTAGAGCTGACTATGCTGATGTAGCTGTCCAAATAAGGAGTGCTGAATTATACTGTGCAAATCACTTAATCCTAGTTCCCTCACTGGGGAATGTACCTGGAATTGACAGACAGTTTAACATTTGTGTAGCTTTAGATCTCAGTATACTAGGCCAAAAAAAAAAAGTTGTGAGGGTTTCAGAAACTTTGATGACTAGCTCTTTTTAATTGTAATCATTTGTAGAGGTAAATGTGAATTTTTTAAAAATAAATTCAGTATGAATGTGAAACAGTTCCAAGTGACAAAATTAGTATTATCATTTTGAAATTTTCCTCCACAAAAAACTTTAATGGATCTTTCATTTGAAGTTTGTACATAAGTGCTGTATTTCAAGTAAAAAACACTGACATTTGGGGGATTCTGATTGAACTCTGGAGTGAAAAATAATGAAAATTAAGGTACTAATTACACACTGGCATTAAAAGGTTACTTGCAGTTTCTGCAAATGGACAGTCATAAGGCAAAACATGTGTTCCACTGAAGCTGTAGTGTTCAGTGATCAGGCACGGCAATTCTAATCTCATCTTGCACACTGCTGTTGATTGCTGTTCTTTGTGTTTTGGCTACAAAATCCCAGAATAGCAGTTCCAGGATGAAGATGTCATCATAGATTATAAAAATGAATTTGACTGTATATAGCATCTTCATGTGTCCTGTGTTTTAAAAATGGAAAAGAGAACTCATGAAAAATATTTTGAGTGACAGAAACAGAAATGAACAGCATTATTTGCAGAACAGACAGTCCAGTCCAATGGAAAATTTTTTGCACAAGGATAAGTGAAGTACAGTCTACTTTAGGGGCATTTGCAGGCACTGAAGGGCCTCTGTTTCTGTAAGCACAACCTTCGGCTACATTCTACAACAGTAAATAGGCCTGTTTAGATGACTTCTTTTTTATTTTCATGTGGGCAGAGTTCCATAGAATGTTTATAAATCACTGTCTTATTGACGTTCTTATTTTCAATCAGTAGATGAAAATAATATCACAGCTGATTTTTCTGGGACTCACAACATGATGAGAGGGATAGGAAGACAATAATTAATCTAACTAATCCCAATGACATTCTGTAGGAGTTGAACTTTCATTGTTTGCCATTGATCCAATTAAATTAATACTTAGTAATACCACAACATATTTAAAATGTTTTTTCCCAAGCTAGAGAGGAGATTGTAGAGCTCTAGAGTGAAGTGTTTTCTCTTCTCCTTGTCTTATAACTTAGCATTTACTTAACCTATATGGAAGGCATTTTGAGAACAACGAATAACATAAATAGATATTAAACTGCTTTATGCTTAAAAACAACAAGCTAACATTGACTTCTTTTGAGGTATATTCTTCAGGAAAACCTTCTCCAACCACCGTTCCTCTCCCAATGAAGTCAGGGCATCTGCTGTACATGCTCACAATACTTGAAATGATTTCATTCACTTGAAATTATAACACTATATCTGACTAGAATTTGTGTTAAAACTTATAAGCTCTGGTTGGTTACTATTGTAATTAGTACTTTCAGTTAATACTTATTGAAATCATGAATACATTATTCAAGAATACATTATCGCCTAAGAATCACAATTGTTATCTCCTATTCTTAAGTATATTCATTTCAACAAGAAATAATCTTCGTCCTAGATTCTAAAATTTTACCACATTAATCAGAGCAAATTCATTGAACAAAGATCTCTAAGTTGTTAAGTGACAGAATTTCCAGTCAGTTCACTTTCCTTTCTTTAAGATCTTTATTGGAAAATTCAGTATACCCAACTCAGAAAGGTCAAGTGCCCCTAATCCAGTTGCTTCCCAAAGGGAGACACTCTGCTTTGCTGAGAGACCATATCCAGCTCATTTAAACATTTCTAGACAGAAGGAAAAGAAGCTGTGTAGCCAGGAGGATTCACCTACAAAATGATTTCCATGTAGGTAACAAAAATTTCAGGACAGACTGTTGTAATAATATTTTAAAGACATAATTACATGGTCTTTTTTCTGCCTAGGGGTTCAAGACATTATTACATTTGTCCTTCCAGGTAGCTTTTTTAAATTACAAATGGCTCATCAAACAAAAGACAAAAAGAACAATATTAAAACTTGGACCATTTTCTTGATTCATGCAGATTATTTATCCTCCCATTAAAGCTTCATCATCTAAAGCTATCAATTGAAAAACCATCATTATCCCTACTGTTTCTTAAACAAAAAATAATCAGAATCCATAGTTAATTTATCCTAATAATGATTTTTTATTATTTATCTTTGTTCTTAGTCTCAGATGCTCTGCAAAAAGAGACTTAACGTTGATGAAAAATCAGCAATCACTGTGTTATGAACTTGACAACCATGATTATACCAAATACAATACTCATATACAGTAGTTGTATTAGCTGCATTTTGTAGATGAGAAAACTGTCATTCAGAAAAGGAAAGTAAATTCCTAAGATTGTACAACTAGAAAATGTTGGTAAATGGTTGAATTTGATAGAAATCAAGTGTTGTGGTTTCCAAGACAGTACTAAAGTCACTGCTTTATTCTAGACAACCAAGAGAATACTGAACTCCTTGTTATCTATGTAGCTGTTACATATTCAGTTAAAAAAAATACTTTCAGGATATAAAGGTCAGAACTACATTGGTATAGGAGAATTGAAACTCACATTCAAAGAATGCTGCTTAAGAAGAATTGGCTACCTGAAATGCATTTGTCTTCTAGGTCTAGACTATTCATATTCTTAGGATACCACTGAACTCTACACAAGACAAGCTGAACTACTTTTCATGATAGTGGATAATTTAGGATACTTAGAGAAACTAAAAAATGTTGGAAATAGAAAAATCACCTCTGTATCTCTAAAACGGGTGGAAGCACAATATACACTTTAAATAGCTCGCAATTTTATGTCAATTATACCCAAATAAAGCGGAAATTAAAAGGGGGGTTTGTGAAAGTTTTTTCATAAACAATGGACTTACTGATATGGACATAACTGATTAGATGCAAGATTGCATAGCAGTGATAAAAGAATGTCTCATGGATAGCAAGGACAGTATTCAGTAATTAGCAAGATTCAGCATAGATGAAGTTCATTTTTAACTCATTTTACTCTTTTTTTAAAAAAACAAACACTAAATTGTTAACTTTGGAAAAATACCACACAGAAGATATATTTGGAGTTGAACTGACTAGTTGATAAAATATGTGCTATCTTGCTGCCAAGATGGAATGATACATGCTGTTTAAAGAGAAATTTTATTAAATAAGTACTTGCGTGAAATAGTGACTGTGTGCCAGTTGAAAGAGTATCCTACCGCTTATCATACATCTCTAGGCACTGCCATAATAAAAATCATCTGGGTTTTCATTGAGCAAACTGAAAGTATACATATATATCAAATTTATAGATGAAATAATGTTGAGATGGTTTGAAAATAGATTGAATGACAGACAAATGTCATAGACTACTGATGAAAGGAATGCAATAAAATGAGGATTACAAGAGTAAAAATGGGTGTAAAAATTGTACTCTACAAGCACAGAATTATGAAATGTGGCTTAGCTGAAGAATATATAAGGGCGGGGAAAGGAGCCTTAGGGATTTTTGTCTATTCAAAACTCACTATGAATAATGAGGAGGGGCTGCAGAAACTGATAAAAGTGATTACTAGATGCGTTAAAATAAATATCGAGAATGATCCCAGTAAAAGTCCTGTTCTTCTATATGATTCCAGCTTCATCTGTAATACTTGGCTGAATTTAGGGCCCTATATTTTAACAATTTTTTAAAAAGAGGCAAAATCAGAATGATGAGAAGAAATAAAATTATGAAAAGTTGAAGGAATAGATTATTTAGTTTAGAGCACAGAAGATTTATTTATTTTTTTTTAATTTGTGTCTTTTACATTACTGTATATTCCCCGTAGGTTTCCCACCACCAATTCACCCGTGAACCATCATCACAGTCCCCTGTGCTCCCCTCTCCCCCGTTCTGAGCCCCAATCCTCCCCCGTTTCTCACTGGTTGACACTCTTGTATTTGGTTCCCCTATATTCCTGTTCTCAGTAAGACCATTCAATATTTTCTTTTTCCTTTTGGCTTATTTCGCTGAGCATGATCCCTTCTAGTTCCATCCATGTTGCTGCAAATTGCATGTGTTTATCTTTTTTGAATGCTGAATAGTATTCCATTGTGTATATGTACCACATCTTCTTGATCCAGTCATCTATTTTTGGGCATCTGGGTTGTTTCTCTATCTTCGCTATTGTAAATAGTGTAGAGCACAGAAGATTTAGATAGAAATATACAGCTACCTTTGAATGACTTGATGAGGTGCCATGTAGAAGACAATGAAAAGAGGAAGTGCCATGGGAAATTTTTATGCTATATATAGGGGGAAGGTGCCAGAGGATTTTAAACAAATGTCAAGCATTTGACCCTAAGCTTTCCACTCTTTTGTCACACCTTACTCCAACAGTGAAGATTCAAAGGAAGTAGCAAACTTGGAATTAGCATGTTCTCCATCAGGAGGAGTGTTCAGACCAGGTATATAATGTAACCAACTACTTAACAGTGATACTATGGAGAAAATTTACAGGTGATGATGGGAGAGGTATGCTAATGGATTTTTGGAAGTTGCACAAGACTGTCCCATACTTTACAGAGTGTTAACATCTTTTCTCCTGGGTATCAAATGCCCGTACCATCCTCCATTGTGCCATATACAAATGCCAATGATCATTTTCAAACCTGCCCCTTTGATGGGTGCTTCTCTTATGCTTGAGAACTACTTATACTTAAAGTTCTTTTTGATTACAAGTCTGATTACAATTAGATAATCTATTAAAATATTAAATTTGTGCCCTGTTATAAATACTTAAGAAAATTGCCCTATCTTGTGTTTTTTAGTTTACTGGTCCTCCCCTTCCCCTTTTTCCCCCCTTCCCCATATGATGAACATCCTTTCATGTGCTTGTTAGCCATCTGTATATCTTCTTTGGTCAAGTCCTCTGTCCATTTTTAAATGTGTTTGCTTATATTGTGTCATTGAATTGTATGTTTATATTTTGTTGTTGAATTGTATGAATTCTTTATATATATATATATATATATATCTTTATATATATAAAATATATCTTATATATAGCATATAGTATATATATATATATATATATATATATATATATATATATATATATATATATATATATGATAAACAGGAAGTCCATCTTGTATGGATGGTCTGTGACTGGTGATTGTTCTACACTGGGAACATAGCCAACCTCACCATTGTCTCTTTCACGTGTATTAACCTGTACTCATGATCCATACACAACTCTACTAACCTTAATAGCACCAAGACACAAGTGGCATGCCCCCCTGGACATCTGGTATCTGGTCTTACACAAGAATGGTTATACACACAAAGCAGGGAAGAAGATCCCTGCTAGAGTGGGTGGTACAAGTGCTATTGATCCAAAGTCCTGTCCACTAGTTCCAGTGCTGAGGACCCCTGTATCCAAGTTGCCCTTATAAAACTTTAAGTGTGGATGATGGATGTGCCTACCTCTTTATTCAGATTCAAATTAGCTCCCCATTTTTAGTGTCCACCAAAGTAACTTATTCCCACAGCCTCACATTTGGATATTAACTTCTTATCAAATGTTTGATTTGCAAAATATCTTTTCCCATTTAGCAGGATTTTTTAATTTGTTTTGATGATAGTTTCTTTTGCTGTGCAAAAATTTTTTAGCTTAATGTCATCCCATTTGTTCATTTTTGCTTTTTCCCCCTTGCTGTTGAACTTAAATTCCCAAAGGTATCTCTAAGGCTGAGCTAGAGGTGTGTATACTCTATATTTTCAACTATGTGTCTTATTATTTGAGGTCCTACATTCAAGTATTGACTCCATGCTTGTAAATAGTGTTAGGCAGCGGTTTAGTTTTATTATTTTCATGTGACTGTCCAATTTGCTGACACCATTTTGAAAAGATTTTCCTTGTTCCTTGAAATTACTGGCTGTAACAAAATTATATATTGAGTCATTAAATATGCACATTAAAATTGTAGGTCAATGTTGAAAAAAAATTATATTAAAAAGTACCCCAAAACAGTTAACAATATGAAAATATTTTATAGGGAGTTTTCTAGATCAATCTTCATCCTATTTCTTCCACGTAACAAAATAGTATAATCATATTTAGAATATTTTTGTGTATTATCTTTCCCTTGAAGATGTGCAGGGACATTTTGTTATTTAAACTGCTCAAATTAGAACTTAAAAATCTCACTCATACTGGATTCCCAAGTCTGGGAAAGCATATAATTTTAATTCTTCAACTTGATCTCTGGATTGCAATGGTTATGCTTTATTTAGTTATTATTATTATCATCATCATTAATAGTACTTATTTAATAACATCGCAATTAAATAATTTATGAATAGACATCAGACAATTATTTTTATCTCTAAAATAGTTGTATATGTATCCTCCTCTGCCATGTTTAATTTTGAGCAGCCACACCCTCTTTTAAATCTAATACACATCTACTTTAAGAATGGACTTAAAATCATCTCCTAATGTAAATTTCCTATATTTTCTCAAATCCTTTAAATTGACAGCCATTTAGTTCTGGAGTACATATTCTCATTATAAATGTTTTGCATGTAAGCTCCTAAAGATGAAAGTCATATATGTATTTCTTTTGAATTTTTTTCCAGGATTTTTGACATAAAATATGTTTGTCAAGTAACTGAAATTTACATCAATTTTTAAAAAGATTTATTTATTTATGCATACAAGCTGGGGTACAGGCCAGAGGCATGGGATGGCGAGAGGGTTCACCAGAGACAGAGCGGGTAGCAGAACAGGCAGATCTACAGAAACACACTGCTGAGAGGAGCAGCGGGCAAGGCAGAAGAGGTCTGCCGCGTCATGTGGGAGTCTCTCTGGCCAGCATTGAACTGGTGTCACTGCTGCTGACAGCTCCACAGCGCAGCGCTTAACCACTGTGCCACCAGGGAGGCCCAATTTACATCAATTTTAACTTACACTGGAATCATAGACTCCACATTTTCACTTTGTGAAATTCTCTATTACAAATAGAAATTTCTGTTCCCTAGATAACTAAACACTTTGTTTTACAAAAAGGCAGAGGTAGTATTACAGGTTAGTAAAAAAAATGTTACTAAGGCTAAGATAAAAAAGTTAGCTCCCTTGGGGCCTCCCGGGTGGCGTGGGTTGAGCACTGCGCTGTGGAGCTGTCGGCAGCGGCCACGCAAGTTCAACACCTGGGCGGGGAGAATCCCACATGGTGGGGCAGACCTCTCCTGCCTCACCCGCTACTCCCCTCAGCAGTGTACTTCTGATCTGCCTGTTCTGCTCCCCACTCTGTCTCTGGTGAACCTTCTCGCCGCCCCACGCTTCTGGCCTGTACCCCAGCTTGTATGTTAAAAAAAAAAAAAAGTTAGCTCCAAAGTGGACCTGCATCTTGCCAGGAAACAAGTTATTTTAGCATAAGAAAGTGATGAATTAAGTGTAGTAGGTGAAAATCCATAAACTAAAAAAATTTTTTTTAAATACTAATATATTTTTATTAACCTTGTCTCTAGAATTTATTTATTCAATATTCAACAGTCATTGAATCCCAGCTTGCATTCATCTGCTTTTGCTGCTTTATAATTTGCAGCCCTTGATCTAAAGTTTTTCATGTGTTAACACTTATGACTTAACACTTTGGTATGGAATTTAATTTTGGAAAATTATCAACTGGATCCATACTAAATGCAATGGTGTCAGGATAGAATTATAATCTATAATATAAAAATTTTTAAAAATTTTGGTGAGGTTAGACTTAAATGAAGTAATTGTATATAGATGATTTGACAAATATGAGAGAAGGAAAATTTTAGCAAAACATAACACCTCTGGTATAAAGGAGTTGCTTATGAAACAGTTAGCTGCACTCTTCAGTAGAAGTGAGATGTCCTAACAAAAACAAAATTGGACATAGGGTTTTGAGTTTAGTTAAGTGTTGAAAGAGTAGAGACATGTATGTTAGATATAGGATAATTCCATGAACAATGCACAGATATCTGAAACATTGTGATTTCTGGGACATAATAGAGGAGTATAGGAAAAATACAGACTTGTGAGTGATGAGAAGGGGATTGTCTATCTGGGTGGGTCCGTAACTCGGGTCATTATAGGAGAGAGAGAGCTATAGCTGAGGCACATGTATTGTGCAGTCTTGGGGCAAAAAGAAGTAAACAGAAAGATTAAATCCTTTCATCTCTATATCTCCCCAACTGTCAAACACTTAATCAGAAATTTCTGTTGCAAAGGGAACAGTCATACAGAGATTTGTGGTTCAGAAAAACAAAATGTATTTTTCTTTGTCCCAAGAAATCTAAAGGGAGGGGGCAAGTTCAAGGCAGAGGAAATCTCTTCTTGGGATAATGTCATTAAGTATAGCATCGTTGTTCAAGAGATTGCTTTTGAAAATAATCGAATGAGTAAGAAAAGGTTTTGTTTGCTTCCTTATTGGGAAGTTTAAGTGTTGTATCTGAAAATGAGTTTCTGTCCTTTTGAGGCGTATTTGTTGTGAGCATCCAAGACAAAGAATAGACAGTGATTTTGGAAAGATGGGTACACCCTAAATAACACTCCATGAAAACTTCCCTCTCTCAGTCCAGTATTCTCCTGACTCCTACCAGCTGGCTTTCAGAGCACACTGTGGCGTCTCCTCCCAGCTCAGGCTATGGCAAGATAAAATCGGTGACAATAGGAAGACTAACCCCACAGATAAAGGAAACCCTACTCATCTGGATTTCTTGCCTTGGAAATTGAGTTGTTAAACATTTGTTGTCATAACACTCTCTTGGGTTCATTTCTATTGGAGTAGACAGAGGAAAGATCATATTTAGTGGATAAATGTAAAATCCCCTTACATAGTGGGATTCTACTGTTTTTCTTAACATTCTATAATACAGCTCCAAAAAACTTGGAGGTTGTGTTGTGGGTGTAGGTGAGAGTAAAAGCAATGGGAGGACACAAGTTCTATGATAACTAACATTCAAAAGTTAGGAAAGTGTTCTTGTAGTATATTGATTCTGGTATACTATCCATGTACCTCAAAGCCTGCATGTTTAAATAAGCCCTTGGGTAAGCAACAGATAGTGTTCGCCTCACACGCCTCTTCTCCCACCAGCTGTCAGTGTCTGCTGTTTGCTTCAGGGTACAGAAGGAAAGAGACATATATAGAAAAGAAATATGATGTTTTTTTCCTGCTTCTTGGTCATGAAGACTGAGGCATTCATTACTGTCCTGTGATCACATCTGCTTCCACACCATCCCATCTCTTGTTAGGATGACATTTCACTGTCCCTTTGTGATTAGGAGTAGGTGAGGCACCTCATCTGTACCTGGTTCTGGCGCACAAGTTGTGAACTGAAATAGCATGTTTTACTTCCATGTTGACATACATACTGGTTAATCTTCTCTAGCAATTTCTAAACCCCTGGCGATGTTCAAGCTGGTGGATGCTCCACTACCCTGTATTTCTGAGGAGGTATAACAGGTGGAGTCCCTATTTGACTTGCAGAGGACTTGGGATATGAGTGAGGTATAAAATCATTTTTATATTACTGAGATTCTGTGGGAGTTGTTACTGTCCCATAAGTAGCTTATTCTAAGTGGTTGTTGTTGCCTAGATCCCTGCCGCATACATAAATGTCCTAAGTTTAAGGACTGTTCTCTCTGGTTGTTGTTCAAGAGGAAAATGCTCAGTCCATTAAGAAAAGAGCAATAAGGGAAGATGAACTTATGATGTATGTAATTATGGGTGCCACTCACTCATGTTTGAAACTTTTTACATTACCTTTCATCACAACTTGGTATTCAACTATAAAATTTTTCTGTTTTTTAGTTTTTTTAAATTTCCTCAAAATTCCATTTTTTATACATAAGATATATCATTTGACTTTAGAAGGCCAGGTATACAGAAATAGTTTTAAGATAAATAACTAGAACAAGTAGAGCTTTACCCCTTGAACTCAAATAAAAACTATTGAGTGAAATATTCATTTTAATTTCACTCCTAGGACTTTGGTCATTCTACTTCATAAATATAAATGTGAGATAACATAAATATGTAGAAATTTATAAGGAAATTGGTAATTACTGTCATAACAAAAAGGGAGTATAAAGGAATGGTTACTCATATTAGATAAAATATCATTATGTGGTTATGATTTTTATAACGGATTTCCTCTGTTGATTTGGTAATAGATTTTCTTAAGTTCTAAATTGGGAACTATCTTGATAAAACACTAGACTCTGAAAATAATAACCTCAGTCAATAAATGACAACTTCAGTCATATGTAAAAATATTTGGATTGGGCAAATCCAAAATGCTAAATATTTGGGCTTCTGCTGCTCTGCTGGAGACACAAAGGAACAAAATGGTTCTGATTGCATTTAACAGAAATGAGGCTTAGAGATTTCAGTAAGCATAGTGCATTAAAAAAGGAAATTATTTCTGACGTGCTTTAAAAAATTCAAACCTGTACAGTTGTCTTAAATTATCTAGTTTTTTAATAGCTGATATTTGAGACAGCATATAAGCGTTTATTCTCAAAAATTGTACTATAAGCCTTAAGAAATTAGCTTAAAAAAATCATAGGTTAATAGCTAACAGAATCCCTAGAGTAAAATAGACATATAAAGTATATGCATGGATAAAATAATTTAAGGACCCTTGGCTATGACTACCGCATTTGAGGAAAACTTAATTAAGAAAATGACAAATCATTAAATAATAATAGCACCTGCTTCCTATACGTCTCTGACTTCAGGGAATCCCCAGAATTTAACAGATTTTTTAGTCAAAAAGCTACTGTGCATGATACAAAAGGGCAACAATTACTTTGTTTAGTTTAAAGAAATACATGTGCTTGGTAGAATTATTTGTGCATATATAAATGTGTGCTATATTTACAAATGTACTTAGGAAGATAGATAGATGATAAAGTAGAGGTGCTTTTTTTTAGGGTGGATACTTTAATCATTTCATATGAAAGACAGCAGAGACAAAGAAATAATATTAGCCTAAGATCAAACCTTCATGTAAATGGAAGCTCACAGCTCAATTAAAACATTCTCTTTCCAAAGTGAAATGGTGAATGCCAGCTGAAAGAAGAGGATAGTGAAGAGGTTTTGGCTAATGGGTACAGAGTTTCAGTTTTAAAAGACGAAAAGAGTTCTGGTGATGGTTAAACAAAATGCCAATGTATTTAATGCCACTGAACTGTACACTTAAAAAGGACTAAAATGGTAAGTTTTATGTTCCATATGTTTTGCCATAATTTAAAGAAACCAAAAATAGACACACAACACACAAATCTTCCCTCTCCAATTACAGTGATTTTTCTACAATATTCTATATAGAACTGCTAACAGTTTTAACTTGCATATGATTTCATGGCATCTAAATAAAAAAAATCTGATTGCCTAGTCCATGTCCCCTCATGCATGGGAACAGCACTTGGCTCTTGTATTAATGATGACCAGAGCAGAGTATACAGACAACTGATGGGACAGGCAGTCGTAGAAAACATTGAGTTCCTATCTGCATGCTGCTTCTACATTTTTTGTTTGTATTTTGCTGACATATGGAATGGAAATACATATGCTTTGCAGTAAAGTTATTGCCAGGATGATAAGGATGGCAACTTAAGTAGCAGAAAAAATGCTCACATTCTAACTTAACATGATGACATTCTGTGCATACGCCTGGTGCAGAGACCACAACAGTGGTTGAAAGGGAATGCTGATATCATTTAGTCCATTTCAAAGGAGATCTCTGCATGCTTTGACCAATACATTAGAAATCCCTGCATAATCTATACGTCACTCATTTCATGGAGATTCATTTTGAAAGTTAGATCATCAGGGGTCTCCCTGATGACTCAAGGGGTTAAGTCTTGGTACTATGAAGCTAACGACAGCCACTGCAGCCCAAGTTTGGGCCAGGGAGCTAAACCACATGGCGCAGCAGACCTCTCCTTTCTTGCCCACTGCTCCCCTCAGCAGTGTATTTCAGTCAGTCCACCAGTTCTTCTCCCCACTCTGTCTCTGGTGAATCCTCTCACCCCACCCCACACCTCTGGACTACATCCCAGCTCCTATATGCATAAGCAAATAAATCTTTTAAAAAATAAGTGTTAGATCATCAAATATATGGGAAAATGGTCTGGGGGAAAAAAAAAACAACAGACTAAACTGGCATTTTCAGGCCTCCCGGGTGGCGCAACATGTTAAGTCTCGGCCTCTGAAGCTGTCCACAGCCACTGCAGCACGAGATTGATTCCTGGCCAAGGAGATTCCCACATGGCGCAGCAGACCTCTCCTGCCTTGCCTGCTGCTCCCTCAGCAGTGTACTTCAGTAAATCAACCTGTTCTGCTCCCCGCTCTGTCTCTGGTGAAGCCTCTCATCACCCCACATCTCTGGCCTACACCCCAGTTCTTGTATGCATAAGTAAATCTTTAAAAAAATAAACTGACATTTCCAAACACCTTTATCTTTTCATTTTGTAATAAAACCTTATTAATTTCTTGATAATCCAGTTGTAAAATGGTTTTCTATTACAATCCTTTGATTTTTCCCAGATGAAACTGATCAACAGAGAGACTTTCAGTTATTCAAGGCAAAAATATTCTGTCACACTAGAATTTAAATTCCTAATTTATTGTGTTTACTGGACAACATACAAACTAACATTTTAAACATGATAGCAGGAAAATATAATTTTAGTAAAATTTATGGTTGATTCAGAGAAAACTTGTATTTTCATTTTTGAAGAGTATATGGTATAATCTTAAATACTGTTTTATAGGCTACATCTCGAGGCACAGGATAGCTTCTATGGTCAGAATAGCATAAGAGAACCCTCAAAGTAATACTGAAGTTTCCAGAAATAGAGGCAGCAAACTACAAAGGGGGTCAACTCCTGGACTGTGGGCAGTGAGGACTAACAGGACATTGCTAGACAAGGATGATAAAGAAAAAGGACTCTAAGTTAAAGTCTGGGACACAAGATGTAATTCTGGGCACAGAGAACTTAAGACCGAGTGAGCGAGACCACCAAGAACTAACCAATCACACAGAGACTAATGGAGCTTTAGAATAATTAGGGAAAGAAGGTCTATATTCCCTGAGGCACAACTCCACTGAGGCTCCTTTACCCCTCCCAGGCCTAGTTACACCGGCCTGGGAGTCCCATTTTATTTCTGTTCCTTTTCCCTTAATCAATTTTTCCTTATATCTATTTCTAGAAACAAATTTTCCTGAGAATCAGCAGAGTTCTTGCTGTGATACACCAACCAGTGGCGGTCAAGTAGTTAGGACTCAGCGCTGCCACCACAGTCTGGAATCAATTCCTGGCTGGAGAACTAGATCTGAAAACCTGAAATGATGGTAACTATATCAAGGAATAACTTGGTAATAGTTTTCTGATTATTAAAGGTGTGTCTACATGCTCAGCATTATTTTCTTTAAAGTCATTAATGGAACGACCATGACTCAGTATCACACATTCACCAGTCTTGCAGCAAGTTCCATTTTCACTAATGATTCATGAAATAGCTAATTGAACCACTCCATGAGGAATTCTGTCCACAAAGTATTTCCTCAAAACATCATTCAAAAGACCTTTACACTACAATGCTAAGATATATGGTTCAACTCTATAGCATAAGCATCATTATCTTTTTTTCAGGCTATTGTTTTCATTCATTCACTGGTTATTGTGAGGGAAAAAATAATAAATTAAGTGAATTAAAGTAAATCTTTAAACCACAACATGAGATCTTGGAAAAAGAAGAATATCACAATTGTCAAGTCTGTAAGTTGCTTTAGGGCAGAAAGAAAAAACAAGTTTTTAAGAGTCCTCCAGTTATCTATTGCTGTGTAACAAAATTACCCCAGAATATAGAGGGTTAATTAACAATAGATAAGGAGCTAACTGAGGTTTTACCAAGCAGCTTGCCCAAGAGGATTCATTGTTTGGTGTACCAGTAATTTATTTATTGACTAAGCTCCAAAAACACACACACACAAACATACCACATACAACTATTAATGATCATTTTCACTGGAGAGTCAGCTGGGGTTACCAAAGACAGTCAGTGCACAGTATATCCTGTGGTTCATTGTTTGGGTTCCAGGAAAGTGTTCCACAAGAACTGAGCAGGATATGCAAGATTTCTAATGACCACTGAGAAGTCCAAGAATATCCCTCCAGTTGAGCAAATCACTAAAGCCAAGGAATTTCAAGGGGGGGGGGGGAGAAGAAAAAAAGAATTGCGGTTACCTTAATTGCATTTAGCACACCATATGAGATTACATACTGCAGATATTTTTACATGGCAACATTAAGTTAATAAAGTAGCACATTCATTTGTTATTCTTTTTTCATTCCTTTTTCCTCTGATTCATTAAACATTTTCTCCAGACCCAGCTCTTCAGTGTTCCTTCTTAAAGTTAGAGTATATTATAAGACTGATCTCTATATTGCATGAGCTTTCAATAGTGTTGGATAGAAATCCTGCATAATTTAACTTAAAACAATAAGAGCACAAAGTGTTAAATTGAACCTAGTAAAGTGCCAACATGCATAAAACTGCAGTGAGACCAACAACAGATCCCTGGAGCCTGTGTTTCATTTACCAACACTGAAACAAAACAAAAACACAGTATCTAATTGAAAATAGAGAGTCTGGTTGCTAAAATATTTCAGAACGGGCATCCATCATTTTTGCATGTCATAGTCATGTCAAGAAGTCCTAAGAGAAATTATTTCTGTGAAAACATTGATTTTCTTTCCTTTCTTAAAGTTGTGCCACCTCTCAATCAACAAGTAAGAGAACCGTTGTGATTGGAAGTGTCTCTTGTATACATCGGTGACCAAACCACATCCAATTTTTGGCAGAGTCATATTTTATTGACTTTATCATTTTTTACTCAAAAGCCTGAAGGGACTAAGAATCACTATTCTGGATATCAACAATTTTAAAGATGTAGGAAAAGCAAACTGCAATATATACCCAAAGACAGAATTCCAAACATCAATGGTCATTTTTTTTTTAAGTAACAGAACTAGAACAAAAACTGAAAGAAGCCATTTAGTTTTGCAAGGGTCATTATTTTCTTTACACATATCCTAGATAGTAATTAAATTCTAAGCAGCATTAGAGTTCTTTCTCACATCAGATAAAGAGACTGGAAAAAAATCCAATCATATGATCTGCTTCTAAGTGAGGAGATAAAAGAAAATTGTAAAATGAGAGTCTCACCTGAGACCCTGATAGAAATAGGGCTTCTCTGAATGAAGATCAGGAAATCATTCTCTACTAAAGAGGCAAGCTGAATTCCACTCAGGGAATTTGCTCTAGGTAACAGTTGTAAGGAAGACACATTAGCATTTCAAGAAGCCCTTTCCATACAGTGCAGAATGTCACCAAAGAATGGTTCAATTCTGCTACAAACTCCTGTGAGTCAAGATTATAAAGAAAACAGTTTCCTAATAAACTAGAGTAACACAGTGTACTCCCCAAATGTATCAGAAACATAAGCCAACCTCAGACAACTGCACAGACTGAATTTTCTTCATTCCTCCCTCCTTTCATGTCTACCTATTCCCTACTTCCCAAATATCTTAAAATACCAAATTCATTGTGAAACATTACAACAGTTATTCATTATGTATTTCCCTTCATTAAGGATGGTACTATTTTCAGAAATAAAGCTGGAATGCTGGCTTCAAATAAGCATTCATTCAAATTCTAATTAAATTACTTTGCAGAAACCTATTTGAAACAATTAGCTAATGGAGTCAGTAGTAATCAGAGATTACATACACTGAATTTTCATGCAACCCAGAATTTTTAATAGATTGTACAATATGACAAAAGGGACTACTTAGGAAGCATTGCCAAAAAAAAAAAAAAAAGACTTTTCCTCTTAAAACTGATATTTATAGTGAATATTAACTTTAGATGATCCAAATACTGAGTGTGTCTCAGGCCAGTGGGGGGAATGTAGAGGTGCAAGATTTACCTGGGAAGAGAATGGGATAGATAAGCTTCAGATGTGCTTAAAGAAGAATGAAACCAGCAGGGTTTATGGAAAGCGAGAGCGTTATCATGGTATAATGACACTTGTCAAGAGGGAACGTTTCCCTGCTCCTGTCACAATAAAACCAGACTGGCTAGGTACTTTGGAGTAACCCATGCTCCCAATCAAGGAGGTTGCAGAACTGAATTAATTATTCAATTTTATTTTGATGTGATGAAGAAATGGTGATCAATTCCTTCTTTCCTTCACTTTTTTGAGCTCCCCAATACTTGTTCAGTCTAGTTTTGTAAACCATGTCAGACTGGCTGTATAGTCTTGAGGAAGTGAGAAGCCTTTTTTTTAAATAAAGATGTTAATCAGCAACTTTTCCTGCAAGAATGAGTTTTGAACCAGATAAATGAAAATGCAGAGGATCATAAATAAAAAAAGATTGAGAGGATATTTTCAGGAAGGATATCAAAATGAGTGAAGATCAAAAACAAGGAGGCAAATCTATTTGGGACAAGTTCAAGGCCCTTATGAGAGCCTGCAATAATATCTCATAATGATCTAAGTGTCTTAGCACAAACTTGTTTAGCATGGAATTTTCCTCCACTGTCACATTTCTATGAAATTCTAAAGGTTAGTTGGTGTGTTTATTTTATTCCTCTTCTAAGATAGATAAATGGAGAAAGGGAGGGGGAGAGAGAGATAGTGTGAAGGACACTGCTCTCATATACACATTTAATTTTTTTTTTTTGTTCAAGCTGGGGTACAGGCCAGAGGCGGGGGGCGGCGAGAGGGCCCACCAGAGACAGAGTGGGGAGCAGAACAGGCAGATCAGAAATACACTGCTGAGGGGAGCAGCGGGCGAGGCAGGAGAGGTCTGCCGCACCATGTGGGACTCTCCCCGGCTGGGCGTCGAACTCACCTAGCGCGCTGCCAACAGCTCCATAGCGCAGTGCTCAACCGCTGCGCCACCAGGGAGGCCCCTACACATTTATTTTTTAAGACACTTTGTATGAAATGCATTTCTAGATATCTTCCATCATGCTTACTGTTATCATTGTAATATTCTGTGACCAAGAGGTCAAGCATTTTCAATATAAATACAGCTCTCCCTGTAATCCACTTTGGGATTATTCTATCTCACTTCTCTGAATTATTCTTTAATTATAGGTATACCTGCACTCCTGAGAATTGTGCATCCTTAAAGACACTACAGTTAATTAAAGACTCCATTTGAATCTTCTGCCTACAATGGATATCAAATATAAAGTAGCAGGGTGAAAAAGTCAAAAGTAATGGGAAATAACTACTTCAAAATTCAGAGATTGTGTGATTTGCAGATTGCTCTCTGTGAATTGCTCATACTAGCGCATATTTAGCAGAATTCTATAAAATGATGGTCAGAGGCTGCTGGGTCCTTCAGTCTATTCACTCACAACCTTATCAGGAAAACTTACCATTTTATCTCTTTGTTCAATGGTTGTTGCTTCTTTTTTTTTTTTTTAAAGGTTTTATTCATTTATACATACAGCTGGGGTACAGGCCAGAGGTGTGGAGTGGTGAGAGGCTTCACCAGAGACAGAGCAGGGAGCAGAACAGGCAGGTCAGAAATACACTGCTGAGGGGAGCAGCGGGCGAGGCAGGAGAGGTCTGCCGTGCCATGTGGGATTCTCCCCTGCTGGGCGTTGAACTCGCATAGCTGCTGCCGACAGCTCCACAGCGCAGCGCTGCGCCACCAGGGAGGCCCGGTTGTTGCTTCTTTAGGCTGACAATTTAGAAGGAAAAGTCAATCAAAAGTCACTGTTCAAGGGACTCCCTGGTGGCCTCGGGTTAAGTGTCAGCGTTATCACCGCTATGGCCTGAGTCTGATCCTGGCCAGGGAGCTAACCCAAATATAGCACAGCAGACCTCTCCAGTCTTGCTGCTTTCCTTAGCAGTGTATTTCAGTAAAATCTGCCTGCTCCACTCCATACTGTCTCTGGTAAATCATTTCACCCCCTGCACCTCTGGCCTACACCCCAGTTCTTCTACTCAAAATAAATTTAAAAATTCACTGTTCAAGGCTCAGTTTCTTGAAACACAGAGTCAGCGATTAGTAAACAGATTATGTAAATACAATTTCTATACCAAGTGCTTATGACATTTAAGTACCAAAGCTCACCTAGCCTCCAGCTCTTCACTTCATTGCAGCAAACTAAAAGGTAGACTGCTAAATCATTTGTTTTCTGAATATGCCATGAGTTCATCCAGGGAATATATCAATTTGTCCATGAAAACATTTGTGTCACTCACATTGTGAGACCCCCCCCAAAAAAAAAAATCCAGTAAGAAATAGTAAAAAAGGAAAAGTCTTTCACTCAAACATTAAAATCAGACTCCCTATAGACATGGCATAAAAGCACTCGACTTTTTAAAAGGCAATTTAAAGGTGACCTGTTCCGAAAAGCCTTTTTTTTTTTTTTTTTTTTTTTTTTTTTGCGTATTTCACACAGTTTTCAACTTCTGCCACCTCAGGAGTTATTTTTTCTAGGGCTATAATATTTAGCTACTACTATGTGTCATCTGGAGCAAGCAAATCTTTTTCCTTAAAATATTTTGGTTCATGAATAATTACAAATCATCCACCAGGATCTTGCATCAAAGAGGAAAAAAATACTTTGTTTTACAACATTGAGCCTTTCACCCCTCTATTTTTTCTCTTTGAAATCCTAGTTTACATTAACCGTGGAAAATATATCCTTTCACTGCAGAGGAAAGGCCTGTTCCTTCATAAATGATGATTTATCATTTTAGAACAGAAAGCTGTGTTAGCAAACCAATGAAAATGGCTAAAGTGTAACCACTTTGCCTGGAAATTATTTACATGACAGATTCATTTATCTACCTGTATAGAGCCTTAATTTATACTAGCACTTAACAGTTAATTGCTGAAATACTCTTTTCTGCAACAATAATAGTATTTTTAGACTATCCTGAAACAGAAAACATTTTTAAATAAGCACCTATGCCATTAATTATCCGATCAAAACAATAGTGAAAAAATACAAGTAAAAAAGAGATAACAGAAAAAAAAAAAACCCACCATGTGGGTAAAGTAATTAAAACATCAATTATTGAAGGACTAAATGGTATTATGCTGTTTCTGGTCCAATGCACAAAGTTTACAAACAGTTCTTGCAATAAACTTTTAAAAAGGATTGTCACAGCAATAAGATTAATTTTGTTTATACTTGTTCATAATTTAGAATTAAAACATTACTACAAAATTTTGTGACTGGGCTGAATCCAAAGTCCAGTAAAGGTGGTGCCCCCTGGAGGGGTTTGCTGATGAGAATGAATAGCCCCAGGGAAAAATGCTAAGTTTGCACTTTGGGGTGGAGATTCTGATGAGAAATAAAAGGGACTGAAGGAAAAGGAGATTCAGTAGCCACGATGTAGGAAAAGAAGAATCAGTCGCCATGATGTAGGACTAAAAGAGGCAGTCGCCATGCTGAAGGACTAGAGGAAACAATCGCCATGATGTAGGAATAGAGGAATCAGCAGCAGAAAATGTAGCCGCCAAGATTGAGAGTTTGGAAATCAGACGCCAGAAGTTTTTGAGCGGCCAGGATATAGATTGAGAGTTTTTGGAGTCTTCAGTGACTTTGGGACCAGCGACTTTGGAGGCTTTGCAAGTAGCCAAGTGACAGAAACTGCTCTCAGTTTTGTCTTTACTGAAGCCAAAGAAGGCAGAGGCCCAAAGTGGGTGCCTTCCTAAAATGAGCAAGTACAGTCTGTTGGGCCGTCTGGCCTCTGTTGTTGCCGTTTACAGTGTCGTTGGCCTGGTGCTGTGCTGGGGCACCAAGGCAGCTCTGGGAGCATCTCTAGTTGTGTTCTGTGTCGTCCTCGTGAGTTGGAACCTGGCCTACTCTCTGGCTGTTGCGTGTCTGCAGAAGAAGGAAGACGCCATTTTGAAAACATGGCCTATTGTTTGGAAGAGGAGCTCCACATCAGCAGTGGCGGGAAGACGCCACCTTTGTTACTTTTCTGGGACTTAAAGGACATAGCTTTAAGTAAGGTAAATGGCCATATATTGACTTCAGTAATTCTTTGCTTTTCCCTGTTTGTTAAATAAATCCCATTGTTATTGTTTCCTAAGCCCGAGTAGTCTTGCAATTGTGCACACAGGTGCAGAACCAAGATAATGACTGGTAAGCAATTTGGGCAGTACCTTTGGCAATTTTGAAGCCCCATTTTGCCCGATATCAGTTTTAAATACAGACCTAACCTTACCAATATCTGCAATAGTCTATATTCTTCTCTTGTTCAGTTTTGTTTTATGTACATTTATTGTCATATTGTGTGTTTTCTTTAAACTGTTACCCAAGCTTTTCTATATAAATGAATTAGTGATAATAAGGATATTTAAAATTCCAACAAATCAGCACCTTCTCTGGTACTTGCTAGTGAGCATAGTATATGGGGAAAGAATTTTATAAATTCTAAAATTGTTTATATACTAAGTCAGTAAAAATCATAATCAGAAGAATTTGAATAAAATGAATATTTAGAAGTTTCTTATCCTATTCAGAAGTTTCATTATGCATTTTAAATGGTACATTTTCTGGTTATTAACTGAGAAACTTGGAGATAAAAAGGAACTCTTAAGGTGGCACAGGAAAAGTCTGAGCAAACTGGGACAACCTTAAACATGAATGCTGACTTCAACTTACTTTCTGAGTAGGCAAGGTCAAATAAACTCTATGAGCTTCAATTTCATCAGTTGTCAAAAGAATTTAACATTCCTTATGAGTTGTCTGCATTCGTGTACATGGGAGTGTGTACATGGGAGAGATGATAAACGAGCTGATGTTGCAAGTCACCTATTACAGTCCCAATCCCCAACTTCTGATCAATACAGGCAATTATCAGGGCTTCTCTTCACCTCTAGGCACATGCCTCAGAATTCCTATGCTTAAGATTATTAAGAACCCCACCAACAGATAGAGTGGCTTTTATGAACCTTGAGGTTAAGTTCCACAAAAATCAATAAACTATCATCTCTGTATACAGAAGACCCTCAAATTGTCTGCCCTTCTGTCTGTTTAGTTTCTTATCACTTCTGAATGTATTGTCCTAGAGATTTTCAGGGACTGCCAGTTATCACCTGCATTTTGCCTTTATCAGTGAGCAAGAAGCAGTCACACTGCTTCCTCAGATACTCTAGGTCCTCTTCTCCCGATCCAGTGTTTTACAAGCACAGTCTCAAATCTACCATTGAGTTGTTGGCCTTTGTGAGTCATGCTTAACTCTGATCCCTTCTCCTCAAGAGGCAGATCTATGTACCAGGTGTCCCAAGGATCAGAGGTGCATTTTTCTTGCCCAGAGCCATTATATCAAAAGCAGAATCCAAAGCTATTTATAAGAAAGAGACAGAGGGAGGCTGTGAATGCCCACTTGGGATTTGAAAGAGTGCTAAATTTCCCTGCTATTGAATATGTCTCTTTCCATAAAAGTAAGTTACAAATATGGGTCTCAAGAAGGCAATACATCTGTATGGTCCCACAGATTGAATTTTCTTATTGATTTTATTCTACCACCGCTTGACCTATAATACATATATTTCCTAAAATGAATTTTATGTGTAAAAGTACAATACTCAGACTGGATAGAATCTTGTATATTATCTGTGTTCATTTTACAATTTTGATTTTACTATAATGGAATTAAAATTTCCTTTAAAAATTGAGCAATTTCACTCCTAGGTATATACCCCTAGGAAGGGAAAATCAATACTGAGCAAAAATTTGTATGTAAATATTCATAACAGAACTATTGACAATCATCAAGTGGGGACAACCCAACTGTCCATCAACTGATCAATGGGTGAACAAAATCTGGTATATCTACACAGTGAAATATTATTCAGCTATCAAAATAATGCTGTGGGCATGATAAACCTTGAAAATATTGCATTAAGTGAAATAAGTCAAGTAGAAGAGAATACATATTTGATGGTTCCATTAATGTAGAATATTCCAGAAAAGGAAATACATAGAAATGAAAACCAAATGACTGGAGGAGAAAGAAATGAGGAGTAGCTGCTTAGTGGATACAGGAAATAGAGATGATGGTCACATAATATTGTGTATGTGCTAAATGCCACTAAATTGTAAATTTTAAGATAGTTGAAATAAGTAGTTGTGTGCTGTGTATTTTACTGCAGTTTAAAACACACACACACACCCCTATATGTTATAGGTATATAACTGTTAAGTACACTATGCATATATTTATATTTTAAAAGTTGTTCACATGATAGTTACTGATAATTTTATAAGTATATTTTATCATGATCACAATTCATTATTTCTTCATTTAAGTGATGACATGCTGTGGTTATTCATCTTTCCAGCATAGCTGATGTTAGGATTCAGGTACAGCTTATAAAATGCTTTATTAATGCACTTATTGGCATTTAGATACATGATTCATAAACACCAAAGACAACAAAAGAATTTTGAGAATTTTCCTTATATTAGAGGAACAGTTACTTTTGCCTCTTTGTTAATAGGTATACATATGGTGAGATGAAATATTGATAAATTAAATGCCCACAAGTGAAACCTTCCTTTTATCTATTCTTTACCTGATATTTTTTCTCTGATATTTATTATTTATTACCTATTATCTACTAGCATCCTGTTGGGAGTTAAGTGTATACAACATAGTTCCCTGCTTTAAAATATCTGAGTGTACTTTATACCATAAAAGCACAACTCACAGCTATATATTTATTGATTCAAATTTAAAATTTAAAATAACAACTAGATATGTTATTATTGGGTTATGAAAAAATTGCAGGAGTATGTACTTTTAAATGTTTTAATTATAGTTGTTACAATAAAAAGTAAAATATATTTTCAAAAAGATCTACCTGCCTACATGTAATTTTTAAACATTCATCAAAACAATAATGAATATAGATCAGATACTTACCATGTGCCTAGCACTACCATGTGCCTAGCACTAGACTAAGCACTTAATATAATTACATATAGGTTTAAATCCTTGTGATAATTCTGTGAAGCATTTACTGTTTAATTACTTGATTGATTGGTAAAGTCAAAGTTTATACTATAAGTTTTTTGAAATTTGCTCTTTTTTAAACACACTTATATTCCAGAATTATTCTTCCAAGAAGTACACCACCAGCTACTTTACTTATTGTATGTTTGACAGAAACTATCAGAATCCATAATCCTTTTGTCTAAAGTAATTTAATTTTAGTTGGTCATATCATCATAAAGAATGTAGACCACAGGGCCTCCCTGGTGGTGCGACGGGTTAAGCACAGCACTATGAAACTATCCAGAGCCACTGCAGTACAAGTTCAATACCCACCCAAGGAGATTCCCACATGGCGCAGCAGACCGCTCCTGCCTCGCCCACTGCTCCCCTCAGCAGTGTACTTCAGTGGATCCACCTGTTCTGCTCCCCACTCTGTCTCTGGTGAATCCTCTCACCAGCCCACACCTCTGGCCTACACCCTAGCTGGTATGCATAAATAAACAAATCTTTTCAAAAAATAAGATGTAAGCAGATACATATCCCTGTTGGTTCTAGAGCTTCCCTTAAAAAAATATAAGCTCTTATACTTTATACATATTTTTTCTCTTCACACATTACTTCATCATACAACTCAAATGTGGTTGTTTCCATACCAGACCCTGAGGATGAAGGAGTCACACCACAGTATGGATGGTGGGGTAATGAAGTAGATAGCACTTGGGAGCCTCAGGTGTTCATGAGACAGAGATGTCAAACAAACTCTACCATCACGTGAAAGAAATAAATCTCTATGTCATCTATTTTACTTGTATTTTTGGTTATTTATTTCCTATTACCTATAGCTGACTTCAATTATAATCAAACAGTATGAATGTTCCAGACTTTATACAAACATATTCCTGTTCCACCTTTTCTGCACTTCAGTTATCATCAGTCTTTTCCCTTTTTTCCTTCTAGAAGAGATGCTGAAGTAAATTTTCTCAATTTTATACTAATGTAGTAATATTTTAGTAGTCTACTATCATCATGGTACTCCTAGAATAGATTCTAGGAACTACCAGAAAAAAAGGCAGACACTTTTAATAATTTGACAGTTTTTTGTTCTAAAGGTTCCAACAGGATATGATATTAACCCACTCACCACAGACTTTCTAAAAGGGCATTTTAAAAAATTTGTTATCAATTGTGTAAGTATGGCAGATAAACATGCATCTTATTTATAATTTTAAAATGTGTTTTAATTCCCCGTAAAATTTAATAAATTTCCTGTTTGGGACATTTTTTATTTCATCATTTGTCAATTGCCCAGTCATTTCTGACTATTTGTATATCATATTTGTGGTAAAGACTCTTTTTTGAGACAAAGCTATTAATCCTTTTTTTAAATACTTCCGTGGGAAATTTTTATCTGTGGTTGAACTTTGTTTATATACCTCTTATGTTGATACTTGGATTTATATTTGTAGTTTTTCCTTTATAACTTTCTGTCAAGCTTATTTAAAAAAGAATTACAAATAATGGTCTACTATATTAGTTCTCAGTAAATTGAATGTATTTTCAAATGTCAACTTTATAAACAACATTTTTTTTTTTGGTGTAAGAGAAAGACAACGACCTGATTTTTCTTGACTAGGTGAATACTTGTGCTAGCACAATTTATTAACCAGTACACCTTTCTCTATAGCTTTAAAAATCATACATTTATCACATATAACATGGTACAATGATTCATTACACTGGAGAATGCAATGTTTATTGAACCATGTACTATATTTTGATCTCTGGTAAAAATAAAAAGTCCCTTTATCATGAATCTTCTCTTTCACTTATTTCTTGGCTATTCATGAAGTACAACATAATTTGAATATATTAATTATTTTATTAGATCATCAGAATTTTTTGCCTACCTGTTTAAAAAACATTCAACATCTCATTACAACTCAAAATCTTTCATGCAGATGGTATTGAAAAATGAAGCAAATGCTTATGAAATAAGTGGTGAATATTAGTTATTTTATATAAAAACAAAATGAAATCAGGCATCCAGTCATGAGCAACCAGAAAGCCATTTAGAAAGAAATCAGTTTCATCGTATATGTAGAGTCCAGCGTTTGATTCCTGTCTTAAAATGATCTTGTTGGTTCGTTCATATGTGCGTACACTGTCAAATGTCCCAAAGGGAAGCTTTTCAAGTTACCTGTTGATCTGACCATGCTTATTTTTACAACACAAACTATAGGCCTAATAAAGAAGTATTTGATCAGGGATTCTCTTCTGCTGCAGTCTCTTTTCTCAGTTTCCCGCTTCACTATCCTCAAGGAGAGACTCATCACATGCAAGGATACTGGATAACTCCTCTGAAAATACTTCAACACTTCAACTCCATGAGGACTTGCCATTTCAGCAGAGAATGTATTAGCCCAATATGTTAATGCTTCCTATCACTCAATAATAGGTAGTGTTTCTATACTGTAATGAAAGGTATAATATTTTGATTAAATTTTTGATTGGGTCATTTGCTAGTTGAGTGAAGTAGGAAATATTTATGATCTATAGAACTTCAGTTTACTCCTCTGTAAAATGAGGATGATAATATCACTTTGCCAGGCTGTTGGGTGTGTTAAATATAACAATAAACTTAAGTGCCCATGTGGTACCTGGCATAATTCACACTCTTAACATATAGTACACACATATTACCATCAATTACATCTTTTTAATCATATGTGTCATAAGTATGGATGTAGAATCCTACTACTAATTTCAGAAAAAATAAGCTATGTTATTCGATTATCCAATATAATAATATATACATACAACATATATCAGGTATAAGCAAAATTTTGAACATTTATGAAGTTATTTGGAGTAAAATATTTGTTGATTTATAAAGAATTGAACTGTAAACTATTATGAAGATTATATAATTTAAGATTTAGTATCACAGAATGAAATTTACTTTTATAAGTGATAATGACAATATTATATCACTATCATTGCAAAGGAGGAAAATATATGTTTTTAAGTTTGATAGCAGAGTGTACATTTACCAGAAACTGTTGATTTAGAAAGAGCATAAGAAACAAATAAAAAAATTTAACTTCAAGTAAAAATGTAGATGTTAGAAAATTTGGATGAAAAAAACTTTCTGTGATTAAGAATGGTTTGCTTTCATTTTTCATGATACAAAATGACTCTTAAAATTTAAAAAAAAAGGAAATTTTCATGGGCCTTCCTGGTGGCACAATGGGTTAAGTGCAGGGCTGCGGAGCTGTTGGAAGCTGCAGTCCAAGTTCGATACCCGGCCAGGGAGATTCCCACATGATGCAGCAGACCTCTCCTGCCTTACCCGCTGCTCCCCTCAGCAATGTGTTTTGGTCTATCTGCCTGTTCTGCTCCCCATTCTGTCTCTGGTGAACCCTCTCACTACCCCACACCTCTGGCCTGTACCCCAGTTTGTATGCATAAATAAATAAATCTTTAAAAAAATTTTTAAAAAGGAAATTTTCGACATGTGATTAAAATTATGTATATAAGTAATTAAAGTTAGTCGAATTCTAATGTGCATATTCAATACAGTATAATACTGAATGGACTTATTCCCAGCAAATTTGTTAAAGCTTAAACAAATACTGAATGAAGAAATTCCATTTTCTTATAGAAAAGAACACTAACATTATATCCAAACAAAGGAATAATATTCAATGTTAAACAGAATAACCTATCAAGGCTTGACAAGACATTGGAAACCTGAATGTATATTTCTAGAGAGAAGTCAGTCTGAAAAGAATACATAATTTATGATTCCAACCATAGGGCATTCTGGAGAAGACAAAATTGCAGAGACAATAAAAAAGATTGGTGGTTCTCAGAGAACAGAGGGGTGGAGAGGAATAGGCACAGAACAAAGGATTTTCAGGACAGTGAAAATATTCTTACGATATTATAATAATGGATATAAGTCATTATACACTTGACAAGACTCATCAAATGTCCAACACCAAGAGTGAATTCTAAGGTAAACTCTGGACTTTGAGTGATGATGCTGTGTCAAAGTTAGTTTATCCTTGTTAAAAAAATGTATCATGCTGATGGGCCATGTTGATAAAGAGGGTTGGAATATGTAGGGGCTAGAATTCTACGGGAAATCTTTATATTTTCCTCCAATTTTTTTTGATAACCTAAAACTTTTCCTAAAAACTTTGTATTGAAAAAGAAGAAGTCCTGTAAAGATATAGCAATAGGCAGGAAAACAGGAAACATGCTTATTTCTTAAATATATCAATGGAAGCTTTTTGTCATGTGGATAATTGGGTTTTCAGATTTTCATAGAAAAAGAAAATATGTCAACAAACAGAACAATCTTGAAACAGTCATCAAAGCTTGTATATTTCTTTTAGTTTTGGCATAATATAAATAATTAGTGTATTCCTGAGGAAATGGGATTTTGTTCTTGTTTGTTTTGTCTTGTTCAATTGCCTAATTTGAACAAAAAGCCTTCAAAAATATTTTCACTTTGACTACTTACAAAAATAACAACCACCTGTAATTTTTGTCCCTGTTCTCTATAATCGGGTTAAGTTCAATGAAAACTACTTACATAAGTAAAGTCGATATTTCATTGTCCTGCTTTTGCCCATAAAATCGACCTGTATAAGTCCCTTTTGGAATACATTTCAGAAGAAATACTTCATATTTCATTGATATAATGTCCAAACTTGTACTTTCAGTTAGCAAACTTTCTAATACACATTTTCATTTAACTTTGTAAAATGTGATGTTTAGAGTATTTCTACTTAAAAGAAAAATAGTCCTATCAATATTTTCTTATTTGACCCCAAAATTCCTTTGATAATTCTCTCCACCCTTCATGGCTTTGTTTTGTTTTAGTTTGCATTAAATGGAGACATCAACCAGACTCTGCAATGAGCTCCACAATGGCTTGCCA